>PVKH010028598.1:0-12813 GCA_004027955.1 Chaetophractus vellerosus
GTCTGCCCGCTAGGAGAGGTCCCCGGGAACCGAACCCAGGGCCTCCCATGTGGTATGCCGGCGCCCTATCCACTGGGCTATCGAGCCGGCCCCCCTTTCATTTTATTGAATAAATATATATATAACCATAAATGCTCCAGGGTCATACCATTAATTAATACAAAATAAAGACCAATTTTATAACTTGAGCCAAATTGGAGATTTAAAAATATTTTTCATACAACTCTCTTTCTGAACTTTGAGATCACATTTAAATTCTATACCATAGCTTTATATCTTAGGAAATTATAGATTTGGTTCTGAAAATCACTCTTTCCCATTTTGAGAGCACTATGAAACATTTAATTCATAATTAGCTTGGTTTCCACCTTAGCAATGACTCCCCCAGTCACAGATTTTTAGGCATGCTATGCAAAATGAACTGGAACAGAGTTTCTTCACCCAGAATCATGGACTCCTTAGGAGCTCCTAGACTCTTGTGAAATTTTCTATCTTTTTATTGGATATGCATGTCGTGTAGTAAAGATTCCTTGCTTTCACCACATTTTCAAAGGCTTTCATAATTAAGAATGAGTGCATTCAAACCATTAATGACTTAGAGCTCAGGAAAGAATATCCCTTCTGCTAGCCATTTCCTTAATATATATAGGGATATTGTGGTTTTGTTGTTGTTGTTTGATTTTAAATTCTTAATGATTGAAATATTTGAGTTTATGGTCTTAGAAATAAAAGTACAATCCCTAAAAGTTCTAGAGTAAAAATTAAACAGAAATTTGATGAATCTTCGAACCAAGAGATGCAATAACAGTAGAATTAGCACCTCAAGAATTTGACATAACTAGAGAGAAAAGTGAAACTAGAGACCACAAGTAAATTATACAAATGAAAAAGGAAAGGCAGACTTGAAAATAACTAAGTAGAGCCGAAAGTGAAAAAATATAGTTTGTAAAATTGAAAACTTAATAATGGGTTAAGAGGAAAATTAGTGTCAGTTGAAAAGGTATTACTGAACTAGAATATAGACTGGAGAAAATCACTCAATATGTAACCGAGTGGAATTGGGATGCAAAATATGGAAACGAGATAGAGATAAAAGAATCAAAATGTTCAACTTAAGGCAGAGAAATTAGAAGGAACAGGGAATGAGAATTTTCCAGAAGTAATGAAAGACTTTTATATTCAAAATGAAGAAATATGCAGAATCTAAAACCTAAAGAATAAGGCAAATCCTTAACTACACATATTATTGTGGAATATACACACAAAGGTAAAAGTCTCAGAAAAGAAAGAGAAAGTACAGATTTACTCTAAAGAAACAGTAATTACATTTATCAAGAGCAAAAACAAGGCCTAGAAAATGAAATATCTTAGAGTGCTGAGAGAAACCAACATTCAGCCTAAAATTTCTATTCTGAGTAAATCTGTCATTCAAGAATGAGGTTTAAATAAAGACATTTTCAGACAAACAATGACAAAGTAAAAAATTTTCACAGAATCTCACTGAAGTAGTAACTGTAATTTTTTTATGAAAAAAAATTGATCCCAGAATTATCGTAAGGGATTTATGAAATAGCAATGGTAAGCAAAGAAATAAGTAGACATGGGTAAATTTTAAACAGCCTATTTTTTTAAATGACAGATTTGGAAGATATCTGAAACAAGAGGAAATTAAAATATCAGGCAGGGTAACATGGAACATAGAAAGTATTGATGCTAATTAAAGATTTCAAATATCATGTGTACTTTTGGACTTTAGGTAGAAATATTATTTTAGATCATGTAATTAAAAATATATAAGTCTAAAGATTTAAAATCAACTGGTGAAAGAAGAGAAATAAAACTTCCAAAATATCAAAGTGGAAAATGAATATGAAAAACTTGATTACAAAATAATTTATAAGTATGCTATATTATTTGTGTCTTTTATTATTTGCAAGATGCTCTAAAACTTGTTTTAGCCTTGGTATTGATTTCATTTCTCCACAAATAAAATTGGCAGAATTAAAAAATATCACAACAAATGTACTAGGCATTTCTTCCCTCTGTCTCAGATGTGCATGTTTAGTTTTCTGCAAATTGTATATCTCTGAGCCTCTGTGGAAGCTATTGACTTACAAGACTTAAATCTATTTCTCTTAAAACGAGTCTTGTTCTCTTTATTTCCCCAGGTCTTACCTGACAAAATGTATAAATGCTTTCTTTTGTCTTATTTTGTTTTGTTTTTCAAATGGTCCAACCCATGCTTAGTTATGAATGGGCCCCGGAAGCTGACATTCTGAAATGCTGGTGCTGACTGATTGTTTCCCAGGGCAGCTGGATGGGCCTCTCTTACACAGTCATTTTTATTTGGGCTTGCACATGATTTTGTCAGAGGCAAGTAAAGAGTTAACAAAAATACTGCCCAATTGTTTAGTTCTTAAAGTCTTGAAAAAAATGGTTACATTTGCTTATAGATTATTTGATTATAGGCTAGTGAACACAATTTAATTTCTAGAATCTCATCAAATTATTTTTATCATTATAAAAAGGGCTTTTATAGTCTATTCAGCAGTAATTCTTCAATAACAAAAGAATGTTATAGCCCACTTGTCCTCTCATCAGAAACACTAAGTGCTTTAATAATATTTCACACCATTCTTGAAAATAAAATTAGGACCCCATTATTATTTTAAACCTCCAATAATGTAAATTTTTTAAAAATAAAGTAACTCTAATATGGTGAGATGAGGAGATCCATGAACCCTCTCCCTAGTGAAACATCCAAAACTGGTAAAAATTGTTTGTAAGAAACTAATTCTGTGGAAAGTATCCTATGTGAATACAGCAAATGATGCATTTATTCAAGGAAATCTAGTAAATCTAAGTAAATACAGTGAGAATCTGTGACATTTGAGCCACAACCTAGCCCAACTGCTAAAGAAAACACTGTTAAAGCCACTGTCATCTTTGGGTGACTGTGCATATCAGAGGCGACATACTGTGAAGGAAATATACTTCAGTAAAATATTCTAGCCAAGGCACTAAACAAATAAAAAAGCAACAACCACAAATCCTAGAGAGTGGGTAGGGAAGGAGGAATCAGTAACCAGAGTTGCTATGTTAGATTATCTGAAGTTCCTGTTCTTAGCAAAATAAACTGAGACATGGAAAGAAACAGGAAAGTATGGCCAATACATAGAAAAGAAAAAGGCAGTCAACAGAAACTGCCTTTGAGAAGACCCAGGTGTCAGTTTTACTAGACAGACACTTCGAAGCAACTATTATAAATATTTTCAAAAAACTAAAGAAAATTATGCTGAAAGAAACAAAGGAAAGTATGACGACAATGTCTCATTAAATAGAGAACCTTAACAAAGGGATAGAAATTATTTTAAAAGAACCACATGGTAATTCTGGTGTAGAAAAGTACAGTAACTGAACTGAAAAAAACTCTCTCCAATACATTGCACAAAAGGCACTGAAGTTCTTATTTTATTCACCTTTGAATATCCCCACTGTTCAATAACTAGCAGTAGTTGTTCGATAATCTCTAAATCTATTTTGTCATTTATTCAATTATTTATTCACCAACCTGAAACTTACAATCTAGAGTTAACACAAGTACTATGTATTTATTTTATTTCCATGGTGCATATATGCACTATTTGAAATATCACCTTAATTTAAAAAATAAAAAATAGAGCAAAGGTCAAATAAATCAGGTGGCAAAGCATGGTATATTGAATGTGGATGACTCTAAAGCATAAATTCAGCATTCATTCTTATGTGAAACAGCTTTTTCAGTACATTAAATGAAGTATTCTACCATTGCCTGCATTTCCTACTGAGAGAATTGTTTCTGTACCCCTTCTCATATAAAAGGTTAAGGTTAAGAAATAGTTTTTCACAGTCATCTGAGCAGTGTTAATGCTAGGAATCAGAATTTTGGGATACTTCAACATTATTTTTAAGTGCTTTACTTTAATAAGAAAGAATGTGTGTTTACATTTTAGAAGCCAAATTTACCACTGCCTTTGATATTCAGATTACCTAGATTAAATAATAATTCGATTAAAATTAATCTTACTAAATATGTTTCCAAATTTCAAGAATTTTTCATTTACTGTAAAGATGCAGAGTCTGGCGCAATAACATTTCTCGCTTTTATTATCTCATTTATGCAGTGATCTTTTCAGAGAAACTTAAAATACAAAAAAAAAATAAAAAACATTAAACTTTTGCATATATATTTGATATCCTGGAATTCAATGAGCAGTAAATTCTGTCTTTTTCTATGTCGAACAGATATGATGTGAATAAATATTGCTGCAGAGAGTGATTATACTCACAGAGTTCTTCTGCAAATGAAAAATCAGAACTAGCAGATCCTTAGCTCTTGAGCTCTTTAAGATCTTACACATAAAGTGAAGACACTGAAACTAGCTTAATTGCATTTTACATCTACTTGTTCCTTTACTTTGCAAAGAGCTTCCTCATGTGATTATTCTAGTCAGTCTGGACTGACTAGAATTCTTTTTAAATCTATTAAGTGATATATTCTTAGAAATATGTCAAACTACCTGTAAATATGTTCAAAGCATTGACCCATTTTTATTGGTTTTTTAATTCATAAAATAAAGTATCTTATAATGGAATGAACTTCTTTCTTTTAATGGTTAAGCACAAGGTCTTTAAAGTCACATTACCTGATTTCAAATTATGGCTCAACTACCTACTCTCTGTCACTTAGTCTCCTTATCTACAAAATGGAGATAATAATAGTCTTATCACATAGATTTGTTAGGAAGATTAAATGTGCTAATATTTAAAGTGTTTCAGGTGCATTGCTTGCTATTTCTTTCTTAAAACACAGTTTTATGCACGATTTTCAAGTATAAATTAAAGTTTAATTTAATATCAGGATAATATAAATGATACATCTGAATATTGAACTCCATAAAGAACGGCACTATATATACATCTAAGATATTGACAAGGAATCTTGTGGTTGGAAGGCATTTTTTGTTGACATAAATAATCTTTAATAATTTTATATCCCATCATGGAAGCAGGCTATATTTCCTATATGACACTCTCATTTTCTGAAGACTCTCTTCAGAACACTTTTGAAACTTTTGTGTTCATTTTTATTAGGTCAGGTTGTAAATCATATAAAATATGGATTCACATTATTGAGAGGGTAATAAAAAACAATATTTTGAGTTAATCTGTAGTGTCACAACTAATACAAATATAGAGATACTGAAAAATGGATTTTCACTGGCTATATCCCAAAGGACCAAAAGCAATTGCATCCTAGCTTTTCCCCAGGAACATACTCACACAAAGAAGGTAAAAACATTACCTTCTAATGTTCTAGTATGCTAAGTGAAAGAAACAAAACAAAAAGTACTACATATTGTTAGACTTCATCTATACAAAATATAAATAAAAATAAGGTATATAGAGAGAAATAGAGTAGCATTTATGTATGTCAGGAGAAGGATAGATTGAGAGGTGACCACTAAAGGGTAGGGTTTTTAGTTTGTTTGTTTTTGTTTTTTGTTATTTTTATTTCAGTATTGAAAATGCTCTAATATTGATTGAAGTCCTGACTGCACAACTGTGATTATGCCAAATGCCACTGATTGTACACTTTAGATGGATTGTATGGTTTATTTCATAAAATTGATTATAATAATAAAAAGCTGAGGTAGCTATATTAATTTCAGACAAAGCAGACTTCAGAACAAGGAATAGTATCAGAGATAGAGAAGGCATTACATACTGGTAAAGGGGTCTGTTCTGCAAAAAGATATATCTTAAACATGTAGGCACCTAACAACAGAGTTTCAAAATACATGAAGGAATTGCAAAAATATTTATGTTAAGAGTGAAAAAAGCAAGACAAAAAATACACATGCTGTATGATCCTATATATATAAACTCCAGGAAATGCAAACCAACTAATTTATAGTGTCAGAAAATGGAACAATTGTTGCCTGGGAACAGAGGAGGGTTGGATGGATTGGGAGGGAAGGATTACAACAAGGCATGCAGAATGTTTTGGTAGTTATGGTTATATTATCTTGATTTTGATGATGATTTCACATGTCAAAAACCTGTCAAATGATATACCATAAATATGCGCCATTTATTCTTTGTCTAGTATAGATATCTGTATAGTAATTTTTAAAAAGCAATATTTTGACAATGATGCCAAGGCATATCAATGAAAAAAAGAGTCCTTTTAATAAATAGTGCTGGAACAGCTGAATACTGTAGGGACAAAACTAAATTTTAGTCCCCATCTTAACCAATAGAGAATATAACTCAAAATCAATCATGAAGTGAAATATGAAAACTAGTACTGTTAAACTTTTAGAAGAAAGCAGGATAATGCTGGGGAAGGCTAGGGAATTAAAGAAGGTATTTTAGTGGGAGTAAGCCTGTCCTCTCTGCTTTCCCCCAATATAATAATATCACCATTTTCTGTAAAATCAATATTCTGAGTTTCATCACTCAGTTGCTGCTTATGAATGTAAGATGCTATTGTTGTTATCACAGTTCAAACTGAGCAGAGTCAAATGCTGGAATAAAATGAAATGCTGATATATATATATATAAAGAACATTATCCCAACACCGTTTGAGAAGGGGAGTTAGGAGAGGATTATAGTCAATCACCCATCACACTGAGTCTGGATTTGCATTATTGTGTTTGGTATTATTTGTATTATTATGATATATTTTGCTACTTTAGAGTTGAACCTCACTGTCCCATCAAACTCGTTGCCCCTCTGTTTAACCAGTGCATATATCATTTTTGATGGCAATGATTACAATGACCATAATCATGATTATTTATGCAACATACTGTTTTTGACTTTTACAACCCAGTTACTTGATTCCTTAAATTTTAGATGTCATAAACGAGCTACTCATTCAAGTGCAAAGATTCCCACTGTCTACAGGACTCAAGTGAGCAATCTTGACCTAGTTCATTTGTCTGATCATGATATCCTGATTTAACCAGTCTCCACAGAAACTTCAGGGTGCAATTTCAGTAATTATATAAGACTTTGTGTGATGATTATATACTAAGGATTCTAATCTTCTATTCCAAATGTTGGTTAGTAGCTTTGAAGAAAAGTTAAAAATACTGGACTTCTAAAATATATATAAGCATGATGGTAGTCACTACATCGTTTGTAATAGGAATGTAGGTAGAAATGGCCCATGATAGATGAACTCTCAGGCTGCATTAAATAATATGCCCTGGGGTTATCTCTTGCAGATCCTATTTGAGCTGCTGCTTTTGATGTGCTCAGTAATTCTTATGATTCTAATTTAATGACTTTATAAAGACTGTGAATTTTTCCTTTAAAGTGTTTTGAATGTTTCAAAACAATATTGTCATCAAAAAAATCATGTTAGATGAGAAAGCAGAGGAATTGGCTAATATTAGAGATACTATTACATTTCAAAAGATGCTATAGAAAAATTGATAGCTGACATTTCAAAGCTAGAACATTACATTATCATCAGCAATTCAGAGCCTATGCCTGGGAATCAGATGAAAGAGAGTTCAGTTAAACTTTTACTTTTCCTGCTCCTAGGGAAAGTCCAGTTGGGTTCCATTATTCAACAGTAGTTGGATTGTGAGTAACAACCCTTCACCACTAAATAGTTGTCAAAATAACTGAGAGGAATGTTGCAAATGCTGACTTAGAATTGTGAAAGAATCTGCCTTTTAACAGAGTGACACAAGGTACAAGAAATTAACTGCATGTCTATTACATCAGTTTTCTGAAAACTGTTGCTCATCCCTTTAGAGCCCAATTGATAATGATCAAGACTACAGGTAAGCAATTAATCAAGCAAATATTTATGGAACAAAAACAATATTTAAGGCAATATTTACTACAGGAAATATAAACAAATAAAAGCCTCATTCCCTCCAAGGAGTTTATCAGCTCATTGCATGATAACTTATAGACACATGACTTCTAAGTATAACTCATTTATTGACTGGTTTGAACCCCACGGGACAGAAACAAAAAAGAACTTTATTTTTCTCCCACTATGATTTTCAAACATGTTGTCCGACCTCTCTTCTCCATGTCTCAATGACCCTTTATGGCGACTTTGGTATAATTGAAAATTTCATTTTCAGTCTTGTCTACTTGGGCCGCCAAAATTCATGTTATCTTTGCTCTGCCAAATAAAGATAGTGTAGCTTCTTCAGTTACTGATATTGTAGACTATTCTAAGTAACCTTTTTCTTCATTTATGCCCCCAAATTCCTGAGAACACAGTTGGCTTCTCCCAAGAATTCTTTCATGATCAACTTCAGTAACAATATAGGCCAGGCTTTTGAATATCTACAGCTTCAGAAACATCCAACCAGCATGTGAGATACCCATCTCTCCCCTTGCAGATAACCCCAATCCCTAGGAACCTCCTCCAACTTGGCTTGGATGACGGGAAAGAATATAAAAGTCTCTTGTTCTATAAATTCCATTCAAAAATCATCTGAATAAATCTCAAGCTTTCTCTTACAAAGACTAGTTTTGGGGTGTAGGAGAAAGTGGTTAAAAGATCAGTTAACTATTGCTTAGTAAATTGGCATAGACATATATTGGGACTCTTTACAATTTAGCATATTCATCTTCTATTGCCCTTAGCTTTGAGGGTTTGACTGAAACTCAGGGATGACACAGTATGTTCCATTGAACATCCTATTATAGTAAATATAGGTAAAATAAGGAGCTAACTATTTTAAGATACTTCGTGGGGGGCTGACTACCTAAAAGTAAATGAGGCTTAAACTTCAGGACACCTTATTTACCTTCCAAGTCCCTACATCTCTTTCCATATTTATAATGTTGTATTCTTTCCCTTAAAGCCCCTTCCCTACTTCCCAAATGTATAAGCTTCAGGTCCCACAAAATGGGATTTACTCATGAGAATAAATGATCATTTGAAGACTAAGTTCTCCAACTTAGGAGATGGCAAAGTCACTATGTGAAACTTTCTGGGTAGGTTTTATAGAAAAGGAACTTACATATTTCTCATTTTGTCCACAGAGAACCAACTTTTTTAGAGATGTAAAGGAGACCTTCATTAAAGCAGTTAGCCCCTTCCAGAGATACCACAGGGACTCAGAATTTTAAAGAACTGTTGGAAATAGCACAATATCTATAAAGAAACACCTTTCTTTACATTGTCACCAATATAACCTTTTAATGAGATTAATGTTTTGCTTCTAGAATAGGACAATAACCTATTACCTTGTCTCATGAGTAATGCAGGGGTATATTTGTTCTCATTACAAATCACCTGGGAATGTTATTTGATCCTTAATCAGAAATGTCATTTTAAGAGTCGTTTGGGTTACACATAAGCCAAGTGATCCTCTTATCCTGCTAACTTTAATCTTAATTTCATATGCATTAAATATCGGTGAGTCTTTTCCACATGTATTTTCTGATGATATCTCAACTTAGGATCTCTTTGATATCATACTATCTTCTCCATTTCAATTAACTATATTTCCTCCTAATTCTTTCGATTGTTCAATTTCTATTCCTCTGTACTAGCCCTATTTTTTCTGTAGCAATCCAGAAGCATATTAAAAACTTCAAAAAGACATTTTTGTTTGTTTTTATTTTTGTATTTCTTCGTGGACATTGCTATTTGTTCTACTATTTTCCAGGTGATATTCAATTTGCTTTGAGATTTTCCCCTTTCATATCAAACACTCCTTTCTATCAAACTAAATAATAATTTGTCACTCCCTGTCTTTATTTGATTCTTCTGTGTTAATGCATCACTGTTACCTTATAGTAAAATCTTAGCCAAATGGGTTCTCTGTCCTTTGTACTCACAAAGGATATGGAAGCCTTGCACTCGTGAAGTGGCCTATGCCCTAGTGCCAGGCACTCACTATACTGCCCTCATCCTGTACCCTGCTAAAAGTGAGACAGAATGCTTCTTAAGTATATAAACCTAAGCTATGCAGATTTTCACTATCTCCTAAAGATAATACCCTCCTTGCCTGTTGAGGAGGTACTGCTTCTCTCTGCTTTCCCTCTCCCATCATATTTCAAATTTTCTTTTGACCATTTATGTCCTCAGAACATGACAAGCTATGAATTTGGGGTCTGGAGGCAGCCAGGTCTATAATAAAAATTATAATAATAGAATAAAGACTGTGTGCCTCAAGCGATTGAGCACCTACTTCACACATGGGAGGTCCCAGGTTCAGTCCCTAGGGCCTCCTGAAAACAAAACCAAAACAACAAGCAAACAAATGAAAAAACCAACTCAGGGGATTCGATGTGGCTTAGGGGTTGATCACCAGGTTCCCACATGCAAGGCCCCGGGCTCACTCCCCAGCCCCAGTAACATTAAAAAAAAAAAATAGACTGTCATAATAATTGTTGAAAGGATGCATCATGCTAACTGCACATTTGAAGAACCAGAAAGACTCATATAAAGAGCTTTGTGGTAAATGATGACTGTCATTCATTAGTGTGCATTAAAATGCTGAAACATGTCCTGTGATGTCTTCTCTAACAATCAAATCCTGTCCCCGAAAAGTTCTACAGCTTATATTTAATCTAACATATATATTTATAATTATATAATATATAATTACATATTTAAAATTGCTATAACAGTAGAAGAATAGGGTATGTATGCAACCAATGAGACATGTATTTTTTCCTTATATTAAAAAATAAAGATTAAACTAACTGAAAATCTTCTCATTTCAAAGAACACATTCATTCAGCAGCTCTGAGGCAGAATAAAATAGGGACCTAAGGAGTAGTGGGCAGAAAAACAAAACAGATAAAATGTATAAACAAAATGTGGTACATGCATACAATGGAATATTACTTAGCTGTAATAAGGAATAAAGTGCTAACACACAGGATAATAAGGATCAATCTTTTTTTGTTGTTCGGATCTCAATGAATTTTATTTTATTTTTTATTTTTTGGAGTTTTTTTATTTTTTTAATTTTTAAAATTTTTTTAGGATACATCGATTTACATAAATGTTACACAGAAATTTTAGGAGCACTCATATGCCCCACCTCCCACACCTCCCACAACCTCCCACATATACATCCTTCATCAGTGTGACACATACAGAGTTTGGGGCTTTGCCACCATACATGGACCACAGTTCAGACTGTAAACCACCCTCTCTCCCACACAGTTCTGCATGACACATGATGATATAAAATGGCCTATATCCTCCATTGCAACATCACCCAAGACAATTCCCAAGTCCCAAAAAAGTCCCTGTATTACAACTGCCCTTCCCTCTCCCTGCCCCCAAAGTGTCCAGTGGCCCCTGGCTCCACATGATTTTGTAATTTCTTCCATTGCATGCATCACAACAAGTCTATAACAGGACACCAACAAGTCCACTCTAGTCCATAGCTCTTCCCCCAATCCCGAGGAGTCTAGGATGGTGATGTCCCCTCTACCACCAAGTGAGAGGGGGCTTACATCCTGTGGATAAGATGGAAGAGATTATCCTGCCTGCAGCTACAGGCCCTCTCCATTCCCCAGCATAGCCATCGTCCATCATCAACTCCCAACTAGGTGTCCTGGGTACGTCCATTGAGTTGTAGAGTTGGAGTTGCAGGTCCACAGAGTCTCTGGACCCAGTTGGCACATGGACAGCCTGTAGTCTCTGGTCTATGGAAGTACACCTAAAACTCTGACATCAAATATAGGTTTGAAAAGAAGAGGCAGACGGACCATGTGCAGTGAAGACATATTTCAGTCAGACTTTGTCACTCTCAGGAGCAAGGATTCCAAAGAAGGGCCCACTGGTAAGGCACCAAACTCTGGGGCTATCTGCCCTTATATAGGACCTGGATATCTCCAAAGCCCTCAGGCGGCCCTCTGTTTGGGGTGATATCCATATTGGAAGCCTAGGAGGTCCTACTGGGGTGTGCATAAGTGTTACCTCTGGGTTGACCTCCCGACTCACTTTGAAGTCTCTTAGCCCTATGAAGAATCTTGAAGACCTTATGTTGAGTGATGCAAGCCAGGCATTGAAGGATGAACAGAACATGACGTCACTGATAGGAATTGAGGAAATTGAGCAGTCTCAGAGAGCTATTATCTGTAAGATAGGTTTACAAGAAATAGAAAGAGAAGAGAAGGTTGTGAGCCATTACCCTTATGATGTAATCTATGGTAAAGTGATAGAATTGTAGTTACGTATTGAAGGGATAGGACAGGAGGGTAGTGATATTAATGGGTTGGATGGTGCAGCATTGACAGGTGGGCAGATTGAGAAGGGTGGGTTTAGAAGGTCCAGGGTACTAGGGGGAGGGTTGGGAGAGGGACCAGGTGAATACTGGGGATTTATGGGTATGAGGTTGAAAGTGGAGAGGTGGGAATGCTCTTATGGCAATATGAAAAGGAAGAGTCACTGGTTTAGGGTATTGCTTGGGAGGCGGGGGATAGGCATTCAGTACAGGGCACACCAGGAACAGGCTCCTTGGGAGTGTGTGAGTGTTCATTCTGTCATGAAGTGTTGTATCCATGGGTGGAGACCCACATAATGAGCAGGAAGGAGTTGGACTCCCATCCTCAGGGGGACGGATTTGTTCACAAATAGGCGGGAGTTTCTCAAGAGCAAGAGCAGTTCCTAATAGAGGAGGACAAACCAGTGTGTCAAGACCTCTTGTTGCATGTAACTATGAATCTTGTCATCCAACGAGTCAAGCCAGGGCGTTGTTGTGGGCCCCAGGGGATGGGGTGGGAGGCATAGAATAGATCAACCAGATGGTATTTAGTGGTCT
>PVKH010028599.1:0-12812 GCA_004027955.1 Chaetophractus vellerosus
AAAGAATTAGTTCTGATCTAAGGTTGGAATAAGGAAGAAGGTAGTTTTGAGGCGTATTAAATAGAATTGACAGGTCTTGGTGATCAATTAAATATGTTTTGAAGAGCATGAAGAAAGAGCTGAAAAATGCCTCATTGGTTTCTGAGTGGCAACTGGGCAGGGGAATGGATGCTAAGATAGGAACAAAGGATAAAGAGTAGGCTTGGGGAGGGAGGAGGCGTTAGGTGGAGAAAATGAGTTGAGCTTAAGTTGTTTGTGGGCAGTAGGAACATGGATACCCAGGTCTTGTTAGAGGTCTGGTTTGAAAATATAGATTAAGCACATTAATTGGTGTCGTGAGGAGAGCAGTATCATGTAAGCCAAGAAAATTAACTTCTAGTCTTAGTTTCTGCCATCAACTAGCTGGATGATTTTGGGCAGGTCATTTCTTTCTGGCCTCAGTGTATTAGTTAGGGTTTTCAGAGAAACAGAACCAACAGAGCCAGTATTGGCTCACACAACCTTGGCAACCATGGTGGCTGGTAAATCCAAACTCCCTAGGGCAAGTTGCAATCTGGAAACTCCGATAAAGCTCCTCAGGGACACTACCTACCTCTTCTCCCTAATAGCAGCCTGTAACCTGAATTCTAACATTTGAATTTTAGATACTCATTAGTGTCTGGCTTTTGCTCATCATTATGTTTTTGAGATCCACCCATGATGTTGCACATAGCAACAAGAAATATTTAACATTTCTTGTAAAATATTCTATTGCATGCGTTTGGACCCAATTTGATTATCCATTCTATTATTGACATGAATTTGGATTTTTTCTGTTTGGGGCCACTGTGGATAGTGCTATGAAGAGAACTGAATCTGCCTTTTGATATACAACTGTATGTATTTCTGTTAGAAATGGAATTGCTAGGTCATAGTTGCATTTGTATTTCAGCTTTTCAGATACTGCCAAACACTTTTACAAAGATGTCATACTAGTTTATACGGCCTCAAACAATATATGAAAGATCTAGCTACTCCACGTTATCTCTACACTTGGTATGTCAGTCTTTTTAATTTTAGCCTTTCTGGGGGGTATATAGGGATATTTCATGGTAGTTTTATTCTCATTTTCCTGATGATGAAATGAGGTTGAGCACCTTTATATATATTTGGATTCCCTCTTCTATACATTTTTCTATCAGTTGCCTGTTGTAGAATATTCTTCATATATTCTATATACAAGTACTTTATCCAATATACAAATTGGAAATATCTTCTTCCACTCTTTAGCTTGCTTTTGCATTCTCTTAATGGTATCTTTTCATAATAGAAATGCCCACATTTAATATATCCAATTTATCAATATTTTATTTTCCTTTGTGGCTAGTTCTTTTTCTATCCTGTTTAAGATATTTCCACCTACTCCAAGGTCATACAAATATACTTCTCTATTGCCTTCTAGAAGTTTCATTATCATATCCTTCACAATTAGATCGATATTGCACCTGAAATTGATTTTTATTTTAGGTGTGAGGTGGAAAGGTCAAGACTTATTTTTTTAATATATATAGCCAATTGACCTAATAACATTTATTAAAAAGGCTATCTTTTTGTCATAGCATACGTTACATTTGTCATATGTTGTGACAATATATGTGTTGGTCTTTTTCTGCTGTCTCTATTTTGCTCCCCTTGTCTGGTTGCCTATTCCTGAACATAGTATATCCCCCCCCACTTAGATTTTCTTTAGATTTCTCTCAAAAATAATTTGTAATTTGCTCTATAGAGGTTTGGTATATCCTTTGTTAGAATTATTTTGATGGTACTATAAATGGCATCTTTTAAACGTTTTCATTTTCTAATTGGTTTGTTTCTGGAAAAAGTGCAATTAATTCTTATATACTGACTTTATTTCCAGCAACCTTGCTGAATTCACTTGCTAATTTTGACCTTAGTATTTTTAAAAACAGGATTTTCTCTTCTCCACAAGTTTTATAGCCCTAATATATTAAGAAAGAAAAAAATATTTTCTCTGGGAGGCAAAGATATGAACAAATTCTTGATTTTAATTTTCTTCCTGTTACCATCAGTACAATATCTTGGCATTTGAATGAACCACAGCTGGATTTCAAGGATCCACCCAGCCCTTAGATATGATATTCTCAATGTCACACATTTAATGTCAGGAATTGTGACAACTAGTTGAATAATAAAACAGTTCTATTCAATCTTAGTATGACCTCAAATTATTAATAAATATGTCTATGACTGCAGGTATACCTCATTTCAAGAAAAAGCATTACTTTGCAGTCTGTAATGATTAATAAAGCAAAGAATGGATGGTTTTTTTTAATACTTGTTAAAGAATTTCCTCAGTGGAGAAAATTGTCAAGTAAATGGTAATAACTATGGGTGAAATTTCGTTCAGCTGGCAAGCTCTTGATGTTGGCTAGATATTGTAATAATAAAAGAAGACAGTTTTAAGATAAAAGAGGCCCTAGAGAGAAACAATTCCAATAAACGTCCTTTTACAAATGAAGAAATAAACCCAAATTGTAGTGATTTTTTTCAGTTTCAGAACCAATAGAGCCAGTACTACAAACCACGTGTCTCAATTTCTAGCCCATTCTTTCCACTAAAGCACACTATCTCCCATGCTCAAGATGAAGAACAGGTGAGGACTCATGGAATTCTCAATATAGGGGTAGTTTTCCTTGATATAAAGCGGTGGGAGTAGGGCAGGGAGGCTAGCATTCATTTTATTTTCCATATGCCAGGCAGTCATCAAGGCATTTTACATATATAATGTCACTTAATCCTCTCAGAACTATATTAAGTAGACTTTGTTATTCTCACTTTACAGACCATGAAATGAGTCTCAGAGATGTGAAGTGGTTTGGGACAAGATCACATGTCCAGAGAACTATGAATGTAACCCAGAACTGATTAAATCCAAGCCTTGTCCTCTTTAAGAGAAGGTGGGAGTTTATAGTACAAAATGTTTTATTTTTTCAGTACTCTCAAAGAATGGCCAGAACTACAACATGCCGTGAAATTGACTACATCCCTGTTTTTAATAATGATTCAGTCAGTTGGAGACATTAAAGAGATTTTGAGGATTTGGGGGCTTGAATGCCACCTACCTCTATCACTGGACATTCCATTCACTTGAGGGTCCACACCGTGGAACTGTGTCATGGAACATGTGCCAATCCTCTGAAGTGACTGATGGCAATGTGAAAGCACTTACTTAGATGTAGTGCTTTATCTATAACTTTATAGTTATCCTATAAATCAGGGACTCAAAAATCATATTGCCAAATGGTTCCACCTCAAAATTGTGTGTTTAGAAAACATAAATACCTATCTACCTCCATAAACCACCTTCTCATTATGCATGAATTTAATTAATTAACTAATTAATAAAAGACTTCCCTCAAGATCTGGGGCAATCCACAAAGCACATGGATTAAAAAATATAGTTACAGACTCACACATGTAGAATACTGAGCATAATCCTACTTTATTCACGCATTTATTACTTCAAGACATTTATTCAGCACTTTTTAAGAATCAGGCCTGTGACTAAGTGCTGATGGATAAGACATGATCTCTGTTTAAAATTTGTAAATTTATGTGGCGACATGCAAGCAAAGATGTTATGACCCAAATATAAGTTCCCAAGAAAAGCCATGTGCAAAGTGCTATGGGAACACTGAGAAAGGACTGGTTATATTATATCTGTTTGTGGAGAGGAAGAGACAGTGTCAGGAGAGGTTTAACTCAGGAAGTCATCTCTAAATTGGATCTTGAAGTGTGAGAATGATCTCATCGATCATCTTATACCTGGAGAACTGCAACTGCCTCTCCAATGTCCTCCCTGACCCTACCTTGCCACCCCCCACGCTATCCACATGGCAGCAAGATTCTCTTTGTAAAACAAACCAGATCAAGCTCTCCAATGGCTCCCCAGTGAAATCCAAATTCCTTCTATACTCTTCAAGACTCTACATGATCTAGCTCTTGGCTCTTTCCTCATTCACTCCAGACCCACCTCCTCCAAGCCCCATTACTGCACTCCAGCTACTCTGGTTTTTGTTCTGTTTATGTATGTGTTCTTTCTGGGTATCACATTTATACAAAAGTAAACCTTTAGGTCTTCAAAATATTTATGTTGAAAAAAGGCACAACACCATAAAATTAATGTCAAGGAATGCTTTCCTACATCTTGTCTCAGGGCCTGTGTCCTTGTTGCTCCTTCTATTTGGACTCTGTCCCCAGAGCTCTGCAAATTGTGCCCTTCTATTCATTAGGGTCTCCATTCCTGAGAGTTATTCCCTAGTCATCTTAGCTAAAACATACCCCATGCCCCACACATACACAGAAGCTTATTCTCTACTTCTCTATCTTATTTCATCTTCTTCATTGCCTTACTCAATACCAGAATCATTTTATTTATGTTTTCTATACCCTCTTATCCTAGCAATTAGAATTGTAAGCTGCTTGAAGTCAAGACTATGTCTATTTCATTTTGTTATTTCCTCAGTGGCCAAAACAATGTTTGGCAAATAATAAATGTTCAGCAATAAATTATAAAGTAGTGAAGGAGTGGAGAGTTGACGATAGGAGTTCTTAAAGGCTCTGCTCTTATTCTCCAATTATATAATAAATTTGTTTTGTTGGTAACAAAAGTTTTAGGGAGAAAAGAGCTAAAAATATACAAACTGTTATATAGCAACCTCTCGAGCCTTTCTTTGTTCAGATGACATCAGCTCACTGGAATGATTGAGGATAAAGGGAACACATTTTCCCCATGTGGATCAGTAAAAATCTCAAAATAAATCTTGGCTTTTTAATTCTGTTTTCACTGAAATTCTTTGATTTTAACAGCCAATTGCCCACCCTTCCTGTAAAGCATTTTAGGACATGGGTATGATGTATTTAGGGAACTGTCAAAATGTAAATTGATGTTGTCATAGGGTTTCAGCAGTCAGTCCCTATGAAGCAGTAAAAGCTGTGTTCGTGGCTTAGCTGTCAGAAACTCCCAATGATACTTTGCTGTGTGCCTTGTAAACCTTACAAGGCCTGTCACCAGCTTTAAACATGACCTTATGGTCTCATAATGGTCCTATATGATCCCCAAAGAAATCATAAACATGGTGAGCTTCAACAACATCTGCTAGGATTATCACAGAGATTTCCCCAGCACAGGTCCTTGTAAGGTTCCCAGAGCTGTTTATTCCTCTTGTGTGCCCCCATCTACAGTTGGAGGAGGGATTGGAGATCATCCACAGTGTGGGAAAGAGACTTCTCCAGATTTGGAGTGAGGGGTAACAACTTGAAAAGTGAATTTTGGTTTGAAGAAACCCTCCCAAAGTGCACTTCCAGTCTCACTCACAGTTTGGAGGCAGAGAGGAATTAATAGACAAAGCAGTTCATGAGACAATTAAATGCACTAAGCTTTATAAAGTGGTCAGCAGAATACCTGGCCAATTCATAATAAGCACTCAACAAATGGAAGCAATTAGCAGTAACTGTGTTAGATCTCTATTGTGCCACTTAAACCATGGTGTTAAAATCTAATTAAGTGAATGTCTTCCCACCAGATAGGAAGCTTGAGGTCAGGGGATTGATTTTTGCAGCACCAGAAATCACCAAAGTGCCTGAAATATATTAGTCACTCCAGTTATGCTTCCTGACCCAACCTGGGTCAGAGGACAGAGCACTGACTTCTGGGTCCCACTCTATCACTAATTAGCTGTGAATCATTGGGCAACTTTGCTTAGCCCTACCAGGCCTCACTATTCTCACTTGTAAGAGGAAGAGTTTGGGTTTTATGGTCTCTAAGGCCCTTTCCAGTTCTAACATTCCATGGCTCTGTGCTGTTAAATTAAGTTAAGGAAGATTATTAGGAAATGTTGGAGCCAAATTCCATTTCCCTTTGACTGTTCTGGCCATGTCCTTTGCAATGATGAATTATCCAAGCTGATTACTATGCAATTCAAGTGATGTCTGGCCATTATTAGATTCCACCCTAAACTCTCAGAGTTTATTCCAATGCAGAAACATGGTGGAAGATGGAGATGTATATGAACCAAATGTTCCCTTGGCCACTTTGCCCTACTCTACTTCCTAACAGACTATGTATGGATCATTGGGGCCCAGGCCCTCAGCCTAGCAAGTAATTGTTTAATTCTAGTTCAGCAAATAATTCTGTGTGCCAGGTACTAGTTAGATTGTACAGATATGGAGATAAATGAGAAAAATAAAAACTTATTATGATTGAATCATATTATCAGCAAAACTGAAACTTATTCACAGGCAAGTTGAACACTTCTTTCCAGGTAAAGACAACTATATGCAGAGATCCAGGACTAAACCAGTTAAGTCCTAAATTGAGGTCTCTTGGGTTCCAGATGGTCACATGTATAAATAATTAGCACAGAGCCTATAACTCAATAAAGTTATTTTCCTTCTCCATCTTGTTCAAGTTGATACCACAAAGTCACCTGGAGTCTATTCTCTCTCACTTATCCGTAAGTTGTCAAATCAGCCTTATTAATTTTCCTGGAATATAGCCACTTCTCTCCATTCCAACCCAAAACAAACTTCAAGCTTCTATTATCTCTCTCTTTGCATTAACCTCCTAACTTTTTCACATTGCCAGTTCTGTCTCCACCAGTCCATTATCCACATTGAAGCTGGAATGATTTTTCTAAAGTTTGGATTTTGTCATTCTTATTTCTATTGCCTTAAATGAAGATGCTGAGGAGGGAACAGATTATAAAGATAATGAGATACAGCAATCAGTAATTGGTTATTAAATGCATCTAGGAAGGGCAAAAATGATGGAGAAGAAGGAGTCAAAAATGACTTCCATATTTAAAATGACATTGAATGTATGGGTAATGGGGCCACCAAAAGGAAAAAACAATGCAGAAGGAGGAGCAGGTTTGGCAGGGATGATCATGTAGTGAATGTTAGGGGGCACATTGCCCAGGATTTAGGCTCTCATTCATTTCCCTAGCTGCTGGGAGTGTGGCTGCTGATATTTCACAATTGATACCCTTCCCAGGCATTGTCTTCAGCTTTGACCCAGTGCATTTCCCTCAACTCACACAAGTGCCTCCCGGTGAGTTCCTTTTGACCAGATGATGGAGGAAAAAACATACCAAGTAAGGTTCATGGATAGGGCAACTTGGCATATGGATGGAAACTTGTCATATGGAAGGAAATTTCTCCCAATGGGAAGAACTTCACATAGTCCATCTGATCATCCACCTTGTGTGGAAAAAGAAGTGGCCTAAGAATAGGTTATGTATGGGTTTATGGGCAGTGTTAAATGATTTATCTGGTTGGTCCAATATCTGGAAGGATAAAACCTGGAAGTCAAGGACAAGGAGGTCTGGAGAAGAGGTATATGGATTGACCTATGAGAGTGAACACATAGGGAACAATTTTGTATCATAGGTTAATATCTACCAGAGAACGCACAATAGAAGGCACTAAACAACCAAGCAGCAGAATGATTCATCCAATTGACATAAGTCATTGACTACTCTAGTGGTGGCACAATAAACAGATGAATAGAGTATCCATGGTGACATGTATGGTAGCTATTCATAGGCTAACAATGTGGGCTACCACTCTTCCAGACTGATCTAACTACCATGCCAACAGCAGAGAAACAACATAAAAACCCCAATATGACTCCATCCCCTAAGGAAAACAGCCAGCCATTTGGTGGCAAGTCAAATTCACTGGACTCCTTTCACCCTGGAAGGGGCAGAAACTCATTTTGACCAGAATTGACACATATTCCAGTTATGGGTTCACTTTTACTACCCACAAAGCCTCTGCCAGCCTAACTATCAGAGGACTTAAAGAGTTATCAACCAACCTGGGATCTTCATAATATCATATTAGACCAAAAGACCCATTTTACAGTAGAGGAGGTATGACAGTGGGCACATTACTACAGGATCCACTGGTTCCATCACATACTCCACCACTCAGAAACTGTCAGCCAGATAAAGTGATGGAAAACCTTTTGAAGATACAGAAGAGGTACCAGTCTGGAGCGGACCATGTGAGGATGGATCACCATCCTCCAGTACACAGTGTCCACCCTAAATAAAAATCAATTATATAGTGCTGTATTTCCATTAGGTAGAATACATGGGTGTAGGAGCCAAGAGGTAGAAGAAGGAGTGATCCTGATTACCATTATTCCCAGTGACCTGTGTCAGGAATTTGTGCTTTCCAACCCTCCAATTTAAAGTCCTACAGGTCTAGAAGTGTTTGTTCCTAGAGGAGGAAAGTTCCCATCAGGGATGTGACAGTTTGAAGTTTTGTGAATCCCAGAAAAGATCATGTTCTTTGAACTATTCCATTCTTGTGAGTGTGGGACCCTTTGATTCCATTAGATTCATTTAAGGGACCTTCTGATTAGATCAGCTGATTAGATTATTTTAGGGGCTTTGATTGGACTTGTCAGTGAAGTGTGACTCAAGTTGAGTTTCTGCCCTCTTGCTGGAGGCTTATATAAGTGGAGAACTGAAAGCAGAAACACACATTGAGAAAGACAGTTGCCATTTTTACCCTGCCATGTGAAAGAGGACTCCAGGATCAGTTACAGTGGAGAGGGAAGCTGGAAGCTGGAATTGGCAGAGCACAGAGGCATGGAAAGAGGCTTCTGAGAGTCTAGACCCATGGAGCAGCTCAAAACTGACCTGAGGATCCCTGCCATTGCTTGATCACCCACAGCTGAGCTTGGGGAGAAAGTGGCTTGGAGGAGAAGACAGAGACTCAGATGGAGAGCCACCATTTTGCCTCACCAGGTGGCAGGAGTCCAGGATCTGCCAGCAGCCAACCTTTGGTAAGAAAGCATCTCTGATGATGCCTTAATTTGGACATTCTCACAGCTTCAGAACTGTAAGCTTTTATCCCATTATAAAAGCTAACCTATTTCTGGTATTTTGTATCAGTAACCTTAGCAAACTAAAACAAGGGGATAAAGCATGAATCCTATTAAAATGTAAATTAATGGCTGCCTCCCTGTCACATTAGGCTCCTTGTGACAAGACAACTGCAGTCCAGGTAAAGAGTCAACATACAGTCAAGGATAATTGATTCTGGTCATAAAGAGAAGGAAGAGCTGCAGTTATACAATGGGACAGGGAAGAATAATTTGGCACCCAGTTGATACACTAGAGCATCTCTTGGTACTCCCCTATCCAATTTTGTCATTTAATGGATAGGGAAAGAAGCCAAAGCCTGAGAAGAACATGGTGACCAGAGGATCGGATCCCTCAGAGAAGATGGTCTGAATTATCTGCCCAGGTAAGCCACCTAGACCAACAAAAGTGCTAAGTGAGGGGAATCCAGAATGGATAGTAGAGGAAGGAGATGATTTGTATCAATTGAAGCACCAAGACAATCTGCAATCATGATGTTAATAATTTCACCCCACTAACATTCCTCTTGGAGATTTCTCCAGGAAAAGAAGTCAAGCAGAATGCAGAATTCTTATATGAAGTGGGGAGAACTTCATAAAAGAATTGAGAGGCTATGTAGTACCTCAAGGAATGAACTACACAGAAAGCTACTCCCAACCCCCTTCAGTATGGAGTCATTCATTCCTTTAGCTACCAAGAGTGTTATCTGCTGCTCAGAGATTAGTCTCTCACAAGGAATAACCCTCAGCTGAAGAGAACTGCCTCAGCTCTCTCTATTCTTCCCTAGGGGCAGCCTGCCTCTAATAACTGGTCAATGCAAAGATACAAAGGCCAATCCCTCTTCCCTTAATTTAGGAAACTCTAAAGGTTTATCCCAGCAGAGTCCTCCATGGGATCAGTTAGAGCCTTCGTTGCAAATTTATTTTAGTTCAAATTATCTTTCTGCCTAATCCTGCTTCCCTCTCTCTTACATGGGAGCTTTTGCCAAGAGCACTTCTCAGTAAACTTCCTGCATGCAAATCTTCATCTAAGAATCTGTTTCCCAGGGAATCCAATTGAAGATAGATTAATTCAGTTTAGATTAAGGTGATTGTAGGACGCTGAAATGGAGATTTCTAGCAGGAGTCTGGATATTTCATATTGAAAGCCAAAGATCTTTGGGCTAAAGAAATAAACTCGTGAGTTACCTTCAAAGAAGTGATGCTTGAAACTATGCAAATAGGCAACATTACTCAGTGAGACTGTGTAGAGAGACTCAGAATACGAGGAAAATCCCAAGGAGGAAGTAAAGAAGATAAGAAGAACCAAGAGACAGTCAAATGCAACAGAAAATCCCAGCAAGAAAAAAGCTGAGAGATGAGACAAATTGGAGGTCATTGAAGACCTTAGCAAGACCAGTTGCAGTAGGATTATGGGGCTAGAAACAAAAGTATGGTGAGTCTTGGAATGAATGAGCAGAAAGAAGGTAGAGTCTGAGTAAAGATCATGGGTCAAAGATTCAAATACCCACAAGGATCAAGTAAGTATGTGTGATGGTTAGGCTAATGTGTCAACTCGGCCAGGTAATTGTGCCCAGTTGTTTAATCAAGCAAGCACTGGGATAATTGTAATACAAAGACATTTATAGACTTTAGTTACCAGTGAGTTTACTGCATAGATAGCTGATTACATCTACATCAACCAGGGAGTGCCGTCAGCAATGAAGTTTTATCTAATCAGTTGACTGCCTTAGAAGGGGAAGTGATTTCAGCATTCAGAGAGAATTTCCCAGCTGGTCTTTGGACAGTCAATGTCTCCCAGAAACTCATGAAGGTCATTCATTGGGCTGTCATGGGAGCCCCTGGTTTGCAGCCTGCCTGTGGAACCTGGACTTGTGCATCCCCGTGGTCAAGTGAGACACTTTTATAAAACCTCATATTATTGACAGATATCTCCAGTTAATTCTGTTTCCCTAGAGAACCCTGACTAATTCAGCTTGGTAATGGGAGTGGGGTGGTTCTTGAGGCACAGTGTTATAAACATGGGATGTCTGAGGTGGTTCTGGGAGTTTTGCAATTGCCTCTCTACTCTAATTGGACTCAAGGGTACGAATGACTCCCTTTCCAATAATGAAGAAGTTGCGAACAGTCCATGGCATGAGTTGGCAATAGAGATATGCAAAAAAGCATTACTGGATTCCCCTACTCCATGCTTATAAGAAGCAAGGATCTGGGTGAGAGTGTTTTCAACACCTTAACAGAGTTTTGTGGAGTCAAAAGGTATAATGATATTGGCTGGCTCCTCCTAGATACTCTGGATACAGTTCCAAAAGAAAGAGATGAGCTAAAGCCTTCAAATTTGAAACTTAAATGCTGCATGAATGATGTGAAAGTTTCTATATGTGCTCTGAAAGAAAATCTTGTCTTCTGTAGCCACAGACTTGAGATATCTGAGAACCAAACTCAGACTCTCATTGTATGAGTAGGAGAATTACAAAGGAAACCAAAATCACAACCCCGCAAGGTTTCTGCAGTTGAAGTGAAGGCATTGATTGGAAAGGAATGAAACCCAGAGGATTGGGATGGAGACATACGAGATGATGATAATATTGGTGGGGACACTGGAACTCTAAATTCTGCTGAGACTTTACCAGATAAACCTGCAATGGCCTGCCCTGTGGAGACCGCACCTTGTCAACCTTGTATCACACAGCCACTGGCTTGCCCCAGGGAGTCTGGACCTCCTCCAAGCCCTGAGGCAGGTACCAGCCAAACTCCAGCATGCACTGCCCTCAGGAATTTGTCTTCCAACACCTGCCTGAAGAGATTAATCCTGTCTCACCAGAAGAAAATGCAAAAGAATGCCCTGAGGTCCATAGCTTGCAAGACATTTTTAATCCTTCTCCTTACCCACCCCCATGACCCCTCTTCTCTTCGAGACCTATTAGACGGAAATCACAACAAGCCCCCAAAGGTGAAATTCAAAGTGTGAGGAAGTACACTATACTCTGAAAGAACCGCATGAGTTTTCCAATTTATATAGACAGAAATCAGGGGAATATGTGTGGGAATGGATATTAAGGGCATGGGATAATGGTAGAAGGAATATAAAGTTGGATCAGGCTGAATTTATTGATATGGGTCCACCAACCAGAAATTCTGGATTCAAAGCTGTAGCTTGAGGAGTTAGAAAGGGCTCTAACGTTTGTTTGGGTGGCTGGCTGAAACATGGACCAAAAGATGGCCAAGCATGTCTGAGGTTGAGATGCTGGATTTGCTCTGATATACAGTAGAAGAGGGAATTCAAAGGCTTAGAGAGATTGGAATGCTAGAATGGATTTACCATTTGTGACCTGCGCACCCACCCCAGGAATGTCCAGAGGACACACCTTTAACCAGGACTATGAGGAATAAATTTGTAAGACTAACAACACCTTCCCTGAAGAGCTCTGTGCTTGCTATTCTCTGTAGTCCAGATATTATTGACTAATACAGCATGGTAAACATGTGAACTTCTTTGGTCATCCAATAAGATGTGTCCAGACCTACATGTGTCAAGTACTGCAATAGACATTGAGGTTTACAGTAGTGATGTGAGGAGATACAGAACCTCCCCCCCCCCCATAAAAGTAATCAAAAAGATCATTTTAAAATTCTTTAAAAATGAAAATTAAACAGGGAAATGGACCCAAGGGTAGGTAATGAACTGAATAAATATTTTGATTGTTTGGGAAAGACTTTTTTGAGGAAATGACCTTTGAACAAATCCCTGAATGAGAAGTCAACCTTGAGAATATTTTTGGAAATCATATTCCAGGCTGTATCAATCAGGCTTTCTCCAGAGAGAGAGAGAGACCAAACCAGTAGGCGATAGTTAAATTTATACTTTATATCTATG
>PVKH010028600.1:0-12811 GCA_004027955.1 Chaetophractus vellerosus
GAGCCTCTTACACAATTGCTGTTGAAGCTAAACTTAAAGTACATGACCAGGATCTAGCAGAACTTTAGGCGGTACATATTAAAAAGAGATGGGGGTCACTAGTTTTGTTTGGAGTGTATAGTGTAGGGTTGGAAAGAGTATAAAGTCTTAATGTTGGAGACTATAATGGCATAATAAAAGTTTAAATAAGAATTAAGTTATTGCTGATAAAAATTCTAGAGCAAAGGTTAATTCTAGCATGCTGGTCATTGTAGCACAATAGTTTTGCCACCTAGCATTGTAGTCTTAAACTAGAAGGGCCCAGTGTAGCAGGTCATTTGTTTCTGATAGCATTTTTCCCATTGCAGAGAGTCCCCCCTGCCTTTGAATTCCCTAGATCATGGCAGCCATTTTAACACAAGCATGGAAATATCTCTACTCCTTACATAAGTTCCTTGTTCTCTCCACCTAAGAATATATGTCTAATAGAGCTGGGCTGCAATACCATGTACAGCAAGAGGTGGCATCTACACACAAAAAACAGCAAAAACAATCTTCCTTCAGTTTGAAGCTTTGAGTTTTATAAACTTATCCTGACTTCTACAAGCTTTAAATAAAAGCTTTTGGTAGTATAACTTGGGAAATAATGTTTATTCACAGAGAGGTTGCTATCTATTGACTGATTTAGCTATACCTGATAATATACAGTTTTAAACAAATCAATTTTATTGATGCATATTAATAAAGCATACAATCCACCCAAAGTGTACAATCAATGGTATTTGGCATCACATAGTTGTGCATTCATGCTCTGCTACTTTTCTGTTCAGGTGAAAAAAATCTTCTTTGTGCTCAATCAGTGCCATCCTGATGTCCTTTATCTCTTTAATCATACTGTCTGTCGTTCAATTCATTAATTTGACTTTGGAAATTTGTATGAATCTCGTTGCTTAGTTGTCTCAAATCCTGTGTGTCATCTGGAGCTTTGATATATTTCTTTGCTTGGGCCATTTCTACCATTTTCTTAGTATGGCTTGTAATTTTTAGCTCATTTCTAGGCACTTCATTATGATGGTGAGTTTATTCAGATGCTCAATTTCTGTCTCTTTCATAGGGATTTAGTGGCAGGAGGCTGTGTGTTACTGCTGTTCTTTGACTCTTGGTTCAACATGTTCTGGGTCTTTAGGATTGTCCCTGTTAGTTGCTCAAATCTGGGCTCTGGACCATGTAATGGGTTGCAGAAGCAATTCCTAGGGACTTGGGGAGGGAGACTGTAAAGGCTGGAAAAAGCTTCCCTTATTTACTTTGTGTCCTCATGTGTACTTCCTTGGTGGGCCAGCAGATGGCACGATTCAGCAACCTTCTCAGCTCAAAGCCTGATCAAAGTGTTTGCTGCAACAGGGATGGGATAGAGGATCCTGCCTGGGGGCCAAGAGCTTCACAATTCAAACTTTCTCAGAGGTTGCTGGCAGCCCCCTCTCTTTTCCTGGGTAATTCCACTCCCCTCTGCATCCTCAACAACCAGTCCAGGTCAATAGAGAGGGTGATGGAGAGGGTCAGATCTCTTTAGTCCCCTGCTGACTCCTAAGGCAGGAATGGCCCCTCCCAGCCTGGAAGGGCTCATGGGACACAGCAGACCAAATTTGTGAGTCAAAAGCTGTGTCAGCCTTGGGCTGTGGTCCTCTCTCTCCTATTTCCTGGGGAGGTGGATCCCTGTGACTCCTTTTGTCTGAGAATTCAAAATTGTCTATAGGGTGGGGGAGGGCACCAGCAGCTGCAACTTAACTCACAGTTTTGCCATCAAGACTCTTTTCCTTTGTCCCTCTTTCTTCAGGGCAGTGTCCAGTGTTTCTCTAGTGTCTTACACTCTAGAACATTTTTTTTCCAGGCCATTTCTGCTTGTCTTCTAGCTATTTTTCTGGGAGTGAAGAGAATCCTGTGTCTTCTAGTCCACCATCTTCCCAGAAGATATAAATATATATATATTTTTTAAATGTCTACTTTCATTTACTGCCACATTGCCTCTGAGGGTATTTGAAATATTTGCTATCATATTTAACATGCTAGTCTCATGCTCAATTATTTTGTAAAGTCTTCTGAAATATCTGCCATTGTATGTTTTTGTTTGCATATCTCTGAAAAGCTTGAATTGTCCTCAGGCCTCTAAGTTAGAACATATTTATGTTCCAAAATAAGTCTCTCAAAAGAACTTATCACAGACAGATTAGGTTCCTGTGAATCCATAGAATATTTGTTCTTTGTGAATCTTTACATAGCCTTCAGAAAACATGCAAATCTTGGTATAGGTTTATTCAGATTATTCTGTTATGCTGATGAATTTCCTCTGTGCAACCAGGTTCTACAACGGGTCTTTGAATTCTGGACTGAATTATTGATTTAGACCAAATGGGCCGCCTGAAGCATTTGTGTATTAAATCAGAACCAGATATTCTTAAAGTCTTTGGAACAGTCCAATTTTGCTCTTTAACTGATTCCCACACTACAGATGGATGAGAGATTTATTTCAAAAAACCCATTTCCAATTTAAAAGTTAGCAGAGAAAAAATATCCCATGGACATTTATATAGAATTTTTTTGGACCTTATAATGTTTATAGGAAAGAAAATGACTATGAGGGAAAGAATGCAGGTACAAAAACAACTCTGTACATCAGTGCCCATATCAGAACATTATGAAAAGGATTTAATCACATGCAAAAACCGTCAACCGGAATAAGCCTAATTTTTGTATTCTTCTGAATTACAAAATACATTGATTGGAAAAAAATTATTAAACTAATACTAAAAATCTAAAATAGTTGAAGTACAGTGAAACTAAAGATTTCATCTGAAATTATGTTGAATGTACCATGTACTACTCACATAATGAAAAAGTATATGTCTATTTCTAAATATCTATCTATCATCATCTATTTATCTGTTTAAATGCATAGATTTATTATCTGAACCATGACCAGGTTGTTTAGAATTATTCACCAGAAAGAGTGAAATTTTCAATTTTAATAAAGCAATAAAGTAATTTAAAGATGATGACCTTGGCTTATCATATATTTTAGTTTTAGAAAAAAACCATTTAGGCTTGCACATAGTATCCTTTGAACATTCAGTGAGTGCTATCATATTATATGGAAACCTTTTCTATTTCAATCCCAATTAAGCAATCCAGATGATTAATATAACATGACAATCCTAAAGTATACATTTCTGTGTGCCACTTGTCACCATTGTCATCAATTATACATGCATCATCCACTATTATCATTTTTAAAAGTTTACCAAATCATTTAACTCATTTGCTTAAAAGTCTCCAATAGTTTTTCATGCATTTAGAATAAAATGCAAATTCCTTGCCAAGCTCTACTAGGTTCTGTATGATCTAGCCCTTGCCCACCTTTCCAAATTTACTTCATGTGTCTCATGTCGTCTCTCTTTCTACACTTCAGGCTGCCTTAAAACACAGTTCAGGTCCTTTATATATGAGCAAAAAGGCTCATGTATTGACTAACCTTTTAGTCTTCAAGATTTCAGTTTAAATGGCACTTCCTTGACAAGGCTATCAGTATTCACTTTAACTATAATATGTCATTCCCTTTATTAGTCTTTTTACAATTTATAATTTTAAGGAATTGTGACAGTTGAATTTATAGAACTATGGTTAGTGTGATACGTTTACTTAATGTAAGCAATTTAACATTTCAAGGACAATTTTTTCGCAAGTTCCCTCAGGTTTGAAAACAAAAGTGTTGGTAGACATGATGATATTCACTTTCCCATGCACGTTTAAAATATGTAATGTAGCAGTTTGCTTAGAGAGCAAACAGTACTGAAAAACCATATAGTCTGATTAGAAATCTTAACTTTTTTCTTGGTTTCTAACAACAACTCCAAAACTTAATAATCACACACATATTTATACTTATTTTTCATGATTTTAAAATGGTAAATATCTTTGAAATAATTATGATTCTTTAAATTCAAATTGAGTTAATGTTGGCACATCATCACAGAATAAAATCGCACTTTGTATTAGTATGATTGAAATAGGATTTAAGAGTTTAATTGAAAGTTGCTTTAAAAAACTTTTATAGTAAGTCACATTTTCAAATACTAAATGGTGTTTTTAAAGTTTTTCTTAACATAATTGATGGCTTATATTGTTTGAATACAATCAAATTTTCAAAATTTGGATAAGAAACCATGGATTAGTATGAATTTCACCACTGAATTTATAAATGCAGGTGATTTAAGTGAATTCAGCTGATTTTTTCCCCACTCTTAAAGAAGTCATTGAATTAGCCATTATTCAATTCTGTATGTCATTTCATCATTTTTCCAAGCACTGGTCAATTCAAAATGTCTGTCCATGTTTTTCTTTACCTATGTTTTCTATTGTCTTTGACATTTACAAAAGAGTAAACTACAATGTAACCATAGTAAAACATAAATATGGTTCATTTCCATATGTGGTTAATTGCACATGGCAAATTTTGAAGGTAAACTGTACTTGCTGAATATATTTATTAGGCTATTAGTGATCATGAAGGGATCTAAAACTAGCATTATTCTTTTAGATAGACATTTTTCCTCTCAAAGCAAAAGTCAGGAGAAGGCATAATGGACAGAAAATGGTACACAAGTGTTAATTTCCTCTTTATTTTATAAAGTACTTCAATATTATAATGATTTTTAAATACATTTTATTATTTAGTGTGATAGTATAAATACACTTTAATATACTGTAATGGAAACGTGAGATTGCATTTCTGTGGAAGCAAGTGTTGATATTTTCCATTTAATCTAGGGCTCTTGTACTCAAATGAATTATTCTGTAGGTGACAAAGTAAGTGGTTTGATCCATTCTATACAGGATTTTTCAGATCAAACTATTCTAAAAGAATATTGCTACAAGGAATTTTACTGAACCATAAAGTGTAAATGAAGGATCGTTGATGAAATGTGTTGAGAGGAAAGCAAAATGTGAAATGCTGTGGAAGTAAAATGAACTTTGCTTTGTCCCCAGGGCAGCAAAGACTTAATGAAATACGGCCATGAGCAGGATAAATCATACTTTGCACAGACAATGAAAGCAGTAAAAGAGAAAGAAATTGCAATATCCCCAAAATAGATTATATATGTATATACTTATATATGTACATATGTTTATGTATATGTGTGCTTGTGTGTGCATATATGTATATGTGTGTGTGTGTATGTAACCAAAAACATTTTCATTTTCCCTTCATAAATACATCTGAGATATTTGGAACATTTTTTGTTCCATGGTTATTGAGAGATCAAAAGCCCATGATTTTAACATCAAATAGCATAACTTGAATTTTTTTCTATTAAAAAATACTTGCCCTTACTATGTCTTTTCTCAAAGACAAGGCATTGGTACTCCAGGTAGAGGCTGTTTATGTTTCTTTCTTTCAAGAGATGCTTGACAGCTGCTCCCTGGAGAGGAGCTCGGACTCTTTAAATTTTTATTAGGCTACAGTATTTGAAATTTGGAGAGTAGACATTAGCCTTTGAGGTGCAGTGTTTGATGGTATGAATCTTTTAAGCTGTAGTACGGCGAGAGAAGATTTTAGAGATTTGCTACAGACCATTTGTCAAGGGACAATGAAGCATTTGTGAACAATATATAGTGAAAATATGCTTGCAAACTTTTCATTAGACAATATAGGAAAATCTCACTGGTGTGTTTTTCAGGTTTCAATGATATGTCAAGTAACATAGCTACAAAGGGCATAATGGATTTTTTTTCCCATTTAGTTCTCATTTTCAGACAAAAGAAATGTCTCCTCGGCTTGAGTTGTTTTATATTACAGAAGTAGTATATAACATAAATTGCAATGGAAATAAGCAAGAGCATGCAAAGTGAATAAAGCAGTTTCCAAATGAATAAAGAAATAAAAGAGGCAAGAACTGGAATGTGTGCATATTGCACATTTTTTGTAATGTAAAGGAAACCTTTCAATGTTTCCAGAGAGCAAAGCAGATCTTAGTGAAATCCCTTTTATAAGCCTTACAGAAAGGCAAGGAAGCCATCCTTTAATTTATTTTTCTTTACAAATTCTTCTGTCTTTTTTGTAATCTAGCTACAATACTTATTGAAACACTTTTTGGTAATAACATAATCTGGCAGAAGGCCAATTTAAGGCACACAGTGATTATTTTAAGTAGCAGGGTAAGCAGACTGTGAGAAGAAAATGTACTAGCTGTAACCAGTCACTATTACAAAGAGGCTTTGGTAAAAAAAAAAAGTTTATTTTACTGTATTTTTGTTTGTTTTTCTAAATAACATCATACTCTGCTTCTTTTCTGCTCTAAGGGCTGCATGGAGTAAAGTCAGATGGTAAATTTAAGCCAATCAACTGTTTTGATATTATAGTAGTTAACTAACAGCTATTCACTATCATAGTTCATTTCTCTGGGAAACCTGTCTGGGAGATATTTCAGTCAGGGTCTGGTGAACTCCCAGAAATATGTTCATCCTTGTTGCCTGGGTTTTCTTTTAGACCTAATATTTTGGTTTGTTTGTTCTTAATGCTCTAGTTTTCTGAAAAAAATAAGATGATGTAATTTGAATAGAATATTTAGAAACTGTGTTCAGTTACTTTATATATTTAGTCATCTGCCAATTAGAAAACTGAGGTTGTCCTGTAGAATTATATTATGGGCTTGCAAATAAGATTTCATATTTAATGTATCAGTGGCAATTGTTTTAAAAGTGATATTAATTAAGAATTAGTTTAATATTATTAGTCTTCTTATATATGAGGGCCTCTCATTTCAGGAGGCCCTCATATATAAGAAGATTAAGCGTAGTTTCTAGTCTGCAAATTTGAAAAAAGTATGATAGTGATAATGTTAACAAAGTTGATATTTGCATAAATATACAATTAATGCCAGCATTTAAAACAAAAATTATCAAAAATAACATAGTTGTGAGGCAAGCCAGCCAAGGCAACTGGAAACTATATTTATTCTTTTCCCATATTACAGTACTACTTCAGCTGTTGAGCAGAAATATCTCACTGTCATTTGTAAGGATTACTTTTAAACCATATGATTTTTTTAAATTATACTAGGCAAACACACACACACACACACACACACACACATTCCTTAAATAAAGTTCACTGCCCTGTATTTTAATTATACATTACATTAACACAGGAATTTCAAAAGCCCTCGTGAGGTAAACCTGGGGATGTACTGGAGAGAAAATGGATGTTTTACTGCAAAGCCAATTTGACCAAAGTGCTGTGAACAAGATTTTACATCATTCATATTCACGGATGCTTCATAGCAAGATGCTTATTTAACTGAAAACATAGACACAAGAATCACTATAATTGGTGATTTTAAAATACTTCCCTTTAAACTTTTGCCTTGTGGTAGATTAGCATATTAAGGAAACTAAACAGTATAGTATATTTTATATGATGTGTATGCTTTTGCTTATTAAAAAATACTGTAAGTCATAATAGTAAACATGGCTGATGAAAAAATTTTAAACACTTTCTTTCCAATCATCAATAGATTTAAATAATCTAGATATTCTTCATTATAAATATGCTTCATGTTCTCTCACAGGCATTAGTTTATGTAAACCCTTACCTTGAAACTAAAATGAAATAGAATGCCTAATACATTGGTGGTACTCAATAAATGTTTTGTCTTGGTTGGGAAAGTAGAACAAGTTTTGTAAAAGAAGTATGACACATGTTTGTTTGTTTTTTTCCCCCAACTTGAAAGTTTGGACTAGATAATTATAAATGTCTCCTTTGGCTCTAAGAAATCCTGAAAGCTTCTCTTGTACACAAACCTCCTCTACCTCTGGCAATAAACTTCCTTAGTCATTATGCCTAGTCATCTCTACGCATAGGGAGGAAGAAAGGAAAGGTTCTGCAAGGAGATTAAAAACAGAATGAAGTGAGGAAGAGATAAAAAGGTTTTAGTGAAATGTCAGTTAAGATTTTTCTCAGATCCCTTCCTTTCTTTTCATTTTTCCTCTAAGACCATTCTTACTTCTGCACATTTTTTCTTCAGTACTTTTTAGTTGTTAATTTTTTCCTGTTACATTCATATGTTCTTTTATAAATCTATTTTTTATTAGAGAAGTTGTAGGTATACATAAAAATCATGCAGCAAATACAGAGTTCCCACATGCCTCCCCTCACACACAGTTTTCCCTATTATTGACACTTTGTATTAGCGTGGTGTGGCAGTTTGATATTATTTATGAATTCTAAAAAAGAGATATAGATTATATTTGTAAACTGGTCTGTTCTTCTGGGTGTGATACCCTTTGATTTTATTAGATCAGCTGAGATATCTTTGATTAAATTGTGTTAAGATTAGGGCTTTGATTCGGCCACCTCATTAGGGCAACTCAGAGTTGAGTACCCACCCCCTTGGTGGGCTATATAAATGGAAACTCAATGAAGAACACAGAGAAATAGATACACAGGAGAATATAGAGGAAAGAACTTAGTTCTGATGCTGTAGCCTGGGACAGATATGAACCATTCGCCTGATAGTTTACATCTGACCTTGTGAAGAGAACAGAGCAGCTGAGCCTGGAAAGAAATGAGCCCTGGGAAGAGAGACCAGCTTATGCCAGCCTACAGCTGAGATCAGAAGGAGCTGTATCCACGGAGCCTTAAGAGGGAAGATGAAGCCTGAACCCTTGCAGACATCACCCTCCATCTTGCAACAACACATGGCAACAGAGTTTGGTGAGGAAGTTACCTTGAGTTGGACTCTTTAGGGCCTTGTAACTGTAAGCTTTTAGCCCAAACAAATAAATTCTGGTACTTTGCATCAGTACCCCTTTGGTTGACTAATATATGTGGTAACTTTGTTACAATTGATAAAAGACTATTATTATAAGAATTGTACTATTAATTCCACTCCATAGTTTATATTAGGGTTCACTGTTTGTGTTGAACAGTCCTATGGTTCTTTAAAAATTTTTATTCTAATAACACATATACAACTTAAAATTTCCCCTTTTAACCACTTTCAAAAATATAATTCAGTGGTGTTAATTACATTCACAATGCTGTGCTACCATTACCACTATCCATTTCCAAAACTTTTCCATCACCCAGAAAAGACATTTTGTGCCAACTAAGTATTAACTCTACTTTTTAGCCTTGAAAGTTACCCCAAGACTTCAACATCATTCACTAAAATTACTTCTTTCCTTCTGCCTTAAATAGAAACCACATTGTCCAGGTCAAAGTCCCTTCTATTGTGGGACTTCTGGAGGGTTATAATTGGGAGAGAATATATGTAACAAACCAAATATTATGTCTAAATTGCATTAAGACAGGTCAAAAGAACAGCCATGTGTTTTATGGTTACTTTAAGTGTGTTTTCTCTTCTGAAATCAATGATGATTATTATGCTTCATTTTATTTTGTGGTGCTAACCAGCAAAATTTAAAACAAAAAGAATGTCTTATATTATGTGAAGAAGAACGTTTTTATTCAGTGGTGATGTAAAATGATACAATTTAAAGTGGAACTTATTTGAGCATGTGTTCTTTGAGGGCTACTACATATCTGCAACTCTATATTAAGTGGGGATAAAATATAGGTAGAAGGCAAGTTTATAAAGCTGGAGAGGATAGGAGACAACATTTACAACCAAATAAACATTAGAGACAATATAAAAGAGAATATAATTGAAATTCTCTAGAGAGTCCTTGCCACTCAAATGGTGGTCTGCAGTCCAGACTCCTGAAGCACACCTGGTAGCTCATTATAAATGCAAAATCTTAGAGCCCACCCCAGACCAGCAGAGGCAGAATCTGCTTTCTTTGCAATATTCCCAGGTGAGTGGAATGCATGTTAATGTTTGAGAAGCACTGATGGAGAGCAGTGTTTCTTGAGTGTGTGTATATGTATTTCACAGGGTGAGGGGCTGGGGTGATGGGAGTGAGGACAGGATATATTTATTGTAGCCTGAAACAGCCATAAATCAAATTAGCAAGACTTAGAACAGACAATGGGCTCTCAGGTCCCAGCCCTTCAACTCCACTCTAAACCAAACTGCTTCATTCCTCAGGCCTTTCTCATCACCTTCCATGTTAAGCCAGGCCACAGGAATATCTCCTTGCAATTATCGTGTGCCCTCCTCTTTTTTTCAGTCTGTTTTCTAAAATCACGTTTCTGACATCTTCAAAATGTAGGTGAAGAGATATCAAGATTTCCTTTCTTCAAGGTAGAAAAGAGTTCCTTGCTGCATAACAACTGGGTCAACCCTGGAATAGCCTGGCTGATATGCATTGAGTATGCACTGGATACTCTTTCATCTGTTGTAAAATATTTTCACTAGCTCTCTAGGGAGGGGCTACTACCATCGAAGTAAGACTCCTTCATCTTTATCCACAGTTGTCTGAATTCAAGGCACTCTGAAATTCAAATATGAAATAAGATATGTGAGAGAATTCTCACCCTTGGTATCTACACCTAGGCAACTTACATGTTGATCCATTTATTTAAGTAGTAAATTATCACTAACCCACAAACAAAGATATCAATAAAGGGCCAAAAGCCAGGAAATAACAATTTGAGGGCAGGTTTTAATTGAAAGTATTATTTTTGGAAATAATCTCTAAATATAACAGCATTCACTTTGTATTCACGAAATGCAACTTAATTTTTTAAGGCCCAATTTGTTCTGATTATACAGACAATAATGGATAAGAAAGAGAAACAAAATCTAGTGGAAAACTGAAAGAAAAGAGAAAGTCCAACAAGCAAGAGATTCTATAAAAGAGCTGGACAGACAAAGAAGTATTTATAAAGAGACGATCGCACAGAAAAGAAAAAATTTAGAGAGGCAGCAAGAGACAAGTTCCCTAGGCTATGAGGTTGATGTATTAATCAAGTTAGTTCAGCTGCTGGTCCAATTCCACAGTTTATTCATACTATAGTCATCAAAGTAAGTTATCACCTGTTATCCCTACCCTTTGAAATTCCAATGAGCTTTTTGGCAATTATCCACTGGCTGCTGCTCTTCAACTATTCTTATTTATGCTCAACCTTCAGTAGGCATTTAACAGAATACCATGACAGCCTCCATGGGGGATCGATTTCATTCTCTTACATGGCATTACAGCCACAGCAATATCGTCTTATAGGTACGTGGAGAAGGCCAGAGGAAATAAATTCCTTAGGGATTTTCTTTTCCTGCAAAACATCCATACGGTTTGTTTCCTGATTTTTAGCATGTACACCTTTTGGGCCAATTCCAGAACCTCCAAATAAATACACACACACACAAGCACAAGCGCCGCATACTTTTTTCTTTCTTTTTTAACTTATGTTTTGAAATCCTTTCGAAGTTACAGAAAAGCCTCAATAATAACACAAGTAATTTCAATATACCTTTTGTATTAGTCAGCCAAAGGGGTGCTGATGCAAAGTACCAGAAATCTGTGGGCTTTTATAAAGGGTATTTATTTGGGGTAGAAGCTTACAGTCACAAGGCCATAAAGGGTAAGTTACTTCACTCACCAAAGTCTGTTGTCACTTGTTGAAGCAAGATGGCTGCCAGTTTCTCTGCAAGGGTTCAGCCTTCCTCTTCCTCTTAAGGCTCTGTGTTCCCAGCTTCTTCCAATATCAGCTGTAGGCTGGCATAAGGCTCATACCTCTTCCTGGGGTTTGTCTTTTTCTGGGCTCAGATGCTCAGCTTTTTCCCATAAGGCCACCTGTAAACTATCAGGCAAACGGCCCAGCTTTTTCCCAGGGCTCCAGCATCCAAAACTAAACTCTCTGTGTTCTCCTTCTCCACGTGTTTACTTCCCTCTCTTTGATTGAGCATCCATTTATATAGCCCATAGCTGTAGGCTAGCTGTAGGCAAGGACTCAAACGGAGTCACTCTAATGATGTGGTCAAATAAAAGCCCTAATCTTGATTTAGTAAAGTAAAAGTGAAACCTCTGAGTCTAATATAACCTAATATGCCCAGAGGAACAGACCGGTTTACAAACACAATCCAATATCTATTTTTGTAATTTATAAACAATACCAAACTGCCAAACCTTTCATCCAGATTTTCCAAATGTCAACATTTGCCACGTTTGCATTCTTTCTCTTTTTCTCTGTCTCTTATATTTTTCTGAGCCATTTGGGAAGAAATTGTAGACCTGAAGACAATGATGTTCCCTTTCTCCTAAATACTTCAGTACGTCCTTCCACTCCCTGCCCCTCAGAAAAAGAAAACAAAAGAAAACAAGAACATACAGGACATTCTTTTACATAACCATAGTAACCAGTTACTTTTAAACAATGTTTCTGCTATTAAAATTGTTTAGTATTCTCTGACACTGAAGTCCTTATTTACAATAAAATGAGCAGATAAAGAACTTCTCTCTTTTTTTAGCATTTTGCTTTGCACAGGAGCTTTCCTTAAGTTGGTAATGTCTCATTTCTTTACACTCATCACTGTACTTGTGTGAAGTATTTGAAGGAGATGACTGCAAAGCACAAAACTTTGAGTGAACACTTTGCTTTCTCCTCTAAGTATTCATTCCCATCATCTTCGTGAATCACGGGCTTGATCTTGCAAATATTGTGATGCTATCTCATTTATAAACAGACCAATATAAGTTACAGTTTTAACAACAGCATCCGAAGAACTGAAAGATGGTTCATTTTAGTCTGCAAATGCCACATTCCAGAGCAAAAACCTTTCCATTTCTAACTTCACTGAAGTCATGTCAACTTGGATGTCTACTACATAAGGTGGTTGGTTGTGGGGATTAAACGTGTTAATAAATGTAAAACACA
>PVKH010028601.1:0-12813 GCA_004027955.1 Chaetophractus vellerosus
AAAAATAGATCTAATAGTAAAAATAGCTAAAAATTATATATTTCTATGTGTGCATATTCAAGCATTAAATAATCTTTCAGGATGTAATAAAAGATTGAATAAAATTTTTATAATATAGATGTAAAGTTAAACTGTTGCAAACATATGGGAATAAGTTTGTCCTGCTCCTGAGATAGTAATGATATTGGGGATTATTATCTTTTAAAATCCAAGGAAATATTAATAAAGAAAAAGTAAAATTCCACCTTTGATATAGATTATCTCATGCTGCCATATAAATTAAAAACATACACCAAAAATATCAAGGCAAAAGATCAGAATCATAACATTCAATATACATTTTAGAGAGAAATCAAAACAGTGAAGACACAGAGCATTACCAGATTTTATCAACCCCCATGTATTGGAATAAAATAATTATACATATTCAAATATATGGAGGAGATGGCCATTGATAATAGTTCTACATAAATTGAAATATAAATTAAGATATTTCAAAAAATGTCATATTAATGAATATGAAGGCCTAGAACTGTAACCTCCAACAATTTTAAGAGTGATACTTGAATGTAAATTTGACAGTGATTTGTTTTACAAGGAAATATCTGTGAAGATGATATGCATAGACTCAAATCACTTTAAAAAGCTCCATATGCGGTATTAAAAATTTCAAATATTTAAAATATGAAAGTATTAGGCTGTAATGGTTTGAAAGTTTTATCAAGTTATGAATTACAAAAACAAAAATTGAATCATGCTTGTAAACTGATCTGCTCATCTGGGCATGTTGGGGTATGATTAGGGTGTTGACTGGCGGCATCAGTAGGGCATTGAGCCCCACCTCAGTGGGTGTGGAATCAAGTGTAAAAGTCAAGGCAGATGATTTGAGAAGCAGATTTTTGAGATGCAGTTTTGATGTTGGAGAGGCCCATTCACCTGATAGTCTACAGCTGACCTTGTGGAAGAAGTGCAAAGTCCAGAGAGAAATGCAGCCAAGGCAGGTGAGGAACCCAAAGGCCTGAGCCCTAGCAGATATCAGTAGCTGTTTTGTTCCAACACATGGACTTTGGTGGCCTGGTTCCTGTAAGCTTCTAACCCAAATAAATACCCTTTATAAAGACCAACCAATTATTGGTATATTTTGCAAAGGGACCTCTTTGGCTGACTAATACAGAATTGGTACCAAGGAGTGGGGAGGTGCTTTTGCAATTATGAAAATGTTGGAACCATTTTATAAATGGGTAAGGGGTATTTTGGGGAGGAATTGTGAAATGCCTGATGGAAAAGGCCTAAATCACTTTAAAGAGACTGTTGAGAGTAATATGGGCACTAAAGAGACTTTCTATGATGCCTTAGAAGTTAATGATGAAACTATTATTGGAAACTGGAGGAAAGGTGATCTGTGTTTTGAGGTTGCAGAGAACTTAGCAAGATTAATGCCTGGTGTTATATGGAAGACAGAATTTGAAAATGGTGAACCTGAGCATTTAGCTGAAGTACTTCCCAAAGTAAACCCAGAGAATGTGGCTTGGCTTCTCCTTGTAGCTTATAGCAAAATGCTAGATGAAAGAAATACACTAAGGACTGAACTTTGGGGCACAGAGAGACTGATTCCAGAACTTCCAAGTTTCTGGAAATCAAGTTTCCAAATCAAAGTGCCCCATTTGAAGATTTAACTAAACTGGGAAATTGTAAAACAAAATTGAAGATGCAGTTATCTAGGAAAGACTTGTGGAAAGTCTTACTGTCTGATAGCTTGGACCCCTACTTACTGCATGCTAAACTGACAAAGTTTTTGAGAGAACTGTATGAACAAAACCACTGTTCAATTGGACTAAGAAGGACATGGAAAGGAGACATTGAAGGAGAAACAGCATTAAGGAGAAAACCATGCAAGCTGAGATCTGGAATTAAGACATTACCTTGGGCCAAGAGAGGAACCCCACTCATGTGTCCAGAGAGGGTGAGGTTGAAGAGGGTGGATGCCTTCACCCAATGTTCTGGGAGAGTTTTGCCTCCCCAGGGTACAGAGAGGGTGAGTTTGCCCCAACAGTTGAAGAGGTTGGATGCTCCCATCTGATGTTTGGGAAGAATCTTGCTGCCCCAGGGTACAGGGAGGGTGGAACACATTCCTCAAAGATTAGGGCAGTTAAAGTCAGCCCTCATAGTTCTGAGAGGAGTGCTCCTGTTTCCTATAGATTAGGGAAGGCCAGGTGGTCAACTCATTGCTCTGAAAGAGTTGAGCCTGTATGCCAAAAGTTAGGGGGAATCTTTTCTTCACCTCACTGTACTAGGGGCCCTAAGGCTCTAACCCAAAGATTCGGTAAGCTGTGGCAATTGCCCCAACCTTCTTGGAGTGTGAGGTCTGGAGCTTGGTTGACACCCAGATGCTTGATGAGGGTGGAACCAAGAAAATGGTTGTTGGGCAAGCCTGTGGAAAGGGTGGGTTCAATGTGGTTCCAAGGAGAAGAAACCATCATCTTAAGAATGGCTCTTAGACTTTGAAATAGAATGGAGGATGCCCTGCAGTTTTGCTGAACTGTAGAGGATCCATAACTCATGTTTAACATCTCAATTTCTCCTTAGGATAATTTAAATATGTATTCTTTGTCTTTCCCTTTGTGTATTCAAAGCAGTTAAATTGTTTTGTAAGTTTTAGAGCTCTACAGCTAGAAAGGATTTTGCCTGAAGACAAACTGTATTTCTTTGAACTGATTATGATATGATTTTGTACTTGCAGTTGTTACCGATTTAAGGTTTTTTGAATATTGTAATCTGTTTTTGGAATTCAGAGAGTGGAGTGTAATAGTTTGACAGTTTTATCTAATTATGAATTCCAAAAATATAAATTGAATCATGTTTGTAAACTGATCTCTTCATCTGGGCATGATTGGTTTATGATTAGGGCATTAACTGGGCCATGTTAGGAGGGCATAAAGTCCCACCCCTTGGTGGTTCTGGTCTAAAGTATAAAAGACAAGGTAGAAGATTTGGGAAGCAGGTTTTTGAGATGCAGTTCTGATGTTGGAGAGGGCCATTCACGGATAGTCTACAGCTGACCTTGTGGAAGAAGTGCTAAGCCTGGAGAGAAACACAGCCCCGGCAGGAAAGGAACCCAAAGGCCTGAGCCCTAGCAGATGTTGGCAGCTGTCTTGCTCCAACATGTGGACTTTGGTAAGGGAAGAAATTTATGCTTTGTGGCCTGGTAACAGTAAGCTTCTACCCCAAATAAATACCCTTTTATTGACCAACCAATTATTGGTATATTTTGCAAAGGCACCTCTTTGGCTGACTAATACATAGGTATTAGAGAAATATGATCACATATGAAACTGTTACTAGAATTATTACTTTTGGACAACATAAACTCTTGATATACATGCACTATTTTCATATAAAATGAACAATAAACACTTAGCCATATGGGCACAACCTGTCATTTTACCAGTTGTAGAATGAAGGATAAAATAATTGATCATAGTTTCCCTAAAAGTGAATTTTTCTTGGCACAGATTCTAATACACAAAGGCAATCTATGTGGGATTCATTTCTGAGATAATAAATAAATATATAATTTATGAATTAGAATGCTGGCTCATCTGTGAGAATACAGTAATAAAACTCTTTCAACCCTAAGAAGATATATTATTATATCTCATTTTGAGGAAAAGTATGTCACATATAATAAGCAATGTCTAGTATACTGAAGGAAATATCTAATACCACCTAATGCTACAACACACTCCACTCTACTGATTCTTTCTACTTTATCATGCAGAAAGTTTGGATGTAAAGAGCTTGGCATTCATTTTTCCATCCAAAGGTCAAGCAGAGAATAAAAGCTTCCTAAAATATTCTGTGTTGAAGGACATGGTTTTTACAGTCATGTTTTCAAGGATGGAAGCAACTTTCTCAGTTTCCAGATTTAGCACAGGTCTAAGCACCATACCCTTATTGTCTCTTCATTTCTCAGTGGAGTATCAGTTCTCTTCACTTTATCAGTCAAGACAGTCATATGAGAGTTACTGTAAAGAAAACATTTAAAACAGTACATTTTTCTAAATTAAAGACAATATTATCTTACATAGCAACCTTATCCAGCAACTGGAAGATCTCTCATGGTATAGGCACTTCTTAAGGTGTTGATAAAAAGAAATGGTCATCTCAACTCAATGCCATACTTTTCTTTCTATATTGTTATTGTGTCCTTAATTCTGTGATTGTGTAGCATTTTCATCACTTTTTTTATTTTGGTGCAGACATTATAAAAGGTGAATACTAAGAAAACAATTTGAATTGAATTCTCTATTTCAAAACACTCAATATTCTTTTCCAGGGTGGCAGTATCCCGTAATTTGAAGTTCTCTCAAGTATGTGGTCACTTATTATTGTACTATACTGTACACTTCACCATATGATTTTATTATTTCCCATAAGTAAAAATCATCCTAAACATTTTCCAAAATGTTTTACCAATGTGGGAATAGTTTTTAAGAAGAAATTACATGAGTTACACTCTTATAGGATTGTGAATTAATAACTATGACAGAGAAATATACAGATCACTAACACTTAAATAAACAATTAAAAATATATAAACAACAAAACAATAGATATTACAGGAAGAGAATGAAACTGAAGAACACATCATGTACAAATTAAACTTTTAAAAATTATGTATTTAAGAATTCATAATCTAAAATACCTGCTACAGATCTCAAAACATCTGTTGAACATTCTGCCTAGAGCACTGTTAATCTCCATATACCACACAATATAGATGATGGGTTCATGAATGGGGACACTCTGGATTAGAACATGGCTGTAGGAAGATATTTAAGAGATGCATTATCTGCAATTGGACCTAAGAGAACACTTGAAACAGATAATAGAAACAGAATGAGAATTGCCACCTGTGGGGAGCAGTTGGATAAAGCTTTGTTAACAGCTTTTATAGAACATATCATAAGTACCGCTGAAAATATTTTTAGATATAATATAAACCTAAAGCAAGAACATACTAAAAATTCAAGCATTTATTGCTAGGACCAGAGACTCAGAAAACCAAACATCTGAAGGTGTCTTACTCAAAATATGAGGAATATTTGAGAAGAACTGATACATCATGTTTGACTGTGTAAGGGGAGACCTAAATGTGGTACCAGTCTGGATAGCAGAATTGATGAGCGCAATGGCCTGTAAATGACTAGCTGCCTGCATGTACAGACAAGGGGTGATGGTGAGCCCATTTTACCAAAGTTGGCAGATGGCAATAAAGTGGTCATAAGATATCATCTCAAGGTATGTGCACCTAAATAAAATATTCAGGAAAATCTGCCCAGCACATGCTGGGAGAAAAATTAGTTTACTCTTTGACAGAAAATTCACAATCAGAAATTAGAAGAGTAACTGAAATCTAGAAAAGATCTATGAGACATAAATTTCTTATAAAGGAGCACATTGGAGAGTGTAGCTCTGGATTGGTTACAATGACAATAACTTTTAGAAGGTTTCTAGTAATTTCTCCCAGTTAAATCACTAGGAAAAAAATCTCCAGAGAACTTGAGATATCATGAAGTGGTGAGGTTTTCTATGTCTGCTGTATAAAATGATAAGATGATGGCAGCCACCAAATTAGTGAAATAAGTACCAGAAATCAAAATAAATTAAGATTTTAAGAAAATATGGCCAGCCACTTGCAAATTTATTAAACAATTTCTAATGAATTTCAAATGGATATAAAGTAAATTTCATATAATGACAACACACCTTTATTAAAAAGGAATTCTATATAAAAATTGCAAAATTAATTAAAATATCCCTTGAAATTATAGCATTCTAAATTATTTTCCTTATTATCTTATATGCAAAAGTAGAATGTATAAAAACCACACAGACATGTGGCATAGATATAGCAGACCTTGTGAGAAAATTAAAAATTTCACTGAAAGCAAACCAGTGTTATAATAATTTTGTACCTATCTTCAGTAGTTTAAATTGTGAAGCAGTTTTATAGACATGAAAGAAGAAGAGTAGAAGGAAGAGAGAAAAAAAGATACAAAAATACACACAAAGATAACTTATTTGTGAATTTGACTGCATTACAATGAAGAATTTCTTTCTCTAAAACCAATACAAAGGTATGGAAATTGATAACATAAACCACTTAAAACTAAACTTTAAGGTCTAGAAAGCAATTCTGAAATGGAATAAACACACATATCTTAGTTTGCATATGGAAATATATTATTTACATTTGGTGTTGACTGAAAATAAAATGTATAACCACCTGGTACTGCCACAAAATCAGTAGGATGGAAAAAATATATCTGGAAGTACCAATTGCTAGTGAGGTTGTGGAGCCAAGGATATGTGGAAGTATTGCTTGTTTGTGTGCATAAGTTGTTACAACTGCTTTGCAAGGCCATTTGTTATTTTATTAGTCAGCTAAGACTTGTTTAGCTTGCAGTAAGGAATAAACTTTTAATCAATGCTGAAGTAATGCTGGTTATTTTCCACTTATGACACACATCCATTTTGTGCTGTCTATAGCTTTACTATGTATGATCCACATTCAAAGAGCAGGCTATTGGAGAACCCTATATATGGGATGTTAGTGGTTTCCTTGGTGGATTTAACAGATCCTATAAAGAAGTATATATGTTAGCTCTTAAATCCACAAACTTTAATTTTGCTCCAATTTTATTGGTCAAAGAAGATTTATTGACTCAGTCTGCTATTAATGAATGGTGACTCTATTTACGTATCTTAAAAAGGGTTCTACACAGAGGGCAACCTCAGAAGGGGTGTGGAATATTTGGAATCGTAGTGCAAACAAGAATGTATATAATAAACTGTTGATACACATGCTGGTCCCTGCATTGGCAGCCAGGATTTTGATTATCTGTAAGATGGAAGAAAAGGATATGAAAAGAGAGAAACACAGGAAACCTCTAGTATCCTGGATTATTTACATAATATTGAAACTATTTTTATAATTACTTATTGAAATATATATGTGGTTTGGAAAATAATGAATTCTTTCTTTCAAATTAACAGTTAAAGGCCAGAATACTCTGTTGAATTTTGATTAAATTTCAAATGCTAAAGCTTTTCTCTACAAACAAATTGAACATCTATTAATATTTATTCATTTCCTTGATTTTACTTGTTTTATTTTCCTAGGCTGCTCAAGCAAATACTTATGAAATGGGTTGACTTAAACAATGTGAATTTATTAGCTTATTGTTTTAAGGTTAAAAGAACTTCCAAATCAAGGCATTTTCAAGGTGATGCTTTCTCCCCAAAGACTGTGGTGTTTGGGGGCTGGTTGTTGGTGACCCTTGGTCCTTAGTGTGCCACTTGGAGGCATCTCCTCGTCTCTCCTGTCTTTTCTGGGTTTTGTTGATATTTGGTCTATGGCTGCTTCATCTATGGCTTTAGTTTCCTCTCTGAATTTCATTCTGCTTATAAAGGACTCCAGTAATAGGATTGAGACTAATTCTGATTGTAGTGGGCTACATATTGAAGTAATCACATCAAAAGCTCCAATTTACAATGGTTTCACAGCCACAGGAATAGATTAACTTTAAGAACATGTTTTTGGGGGTGCACATGGTTCCAAACCAACAAAATAATTTCTGAAATTTGAATTACATTTTGTCATGTTTACTGAAATATAGTCATTCTTACTTCATCAATATTCCTTCACTGAATGTACAAGCCTCCTGAAGTTAAAAAGAAATAAATTAAAAAACTATCATTTTTATCCACCTCTTCAGTTGATATCCAGTATCTAATGCTCCAGTATGCCACAGATTAAAGAGCACAGCTACCAATGTGCTCCATTAGAAACACAAAATATGACAGAGAAAGAATGGGGTAGTTTCATTAATATATACTTTTCAGTTAATGGTGCTTGGACAGTTGGATATTCATATAGGATAAAAATAAATTTCACTCCTCCTTTTCACTATACACAAATGATACAGATTAAAGGTCACTATAAGTCAATACTATAACAGATTTAGAGACTATTAATGGATAATGTCTCCATTAGTTCAGACTATCTGTCATGTATTTCATGTATTACTCATACAAGAAACAAAATGCAAACAACAATGTAAAATACTGATTTATTAGAAGAGTTTTGATAATTTCTTTTTCTCAAAGGATATAAAGATAAACATGTTTTATATAAGAAATCAGGGAAATGTATCTGTCACAAATATTATAGACAGGAATTTCTTAGAAAAGAATGCAGACTAACATTAAAGTACATTAAAACATTCAAGCTTAGCACAATTCTATATATATGTATATACACACATATACATATATATGAACATACATATGCTAATTACATTTAAAACATTTGAAATATTTGACAATATAATATATGGATGAGGATGTTGAGAAAAGAGTAAACTCAAACACTAATTAAGAGTGTATTAATTGGTACAACCAGTTTAAATTATATTGTGGCAATGTATCAATTGGCTTAGGCTATATTATACTTGAGTGATCCCCGATATTTTCTCATTTCCTTCTTTAGTTAATGCTCATCTCAGAAAAGCTTTATAGCAGATTCTCTGCATCAGCCCATTTGTTTGAACACTGTACTGTGATTTTCTTCATGTACCGGGTGACTTGGATACTTGCTTATACCTCCTAATTGTAGGGCAACTGACTTACAATCAGGTTCTGTAACATAGTTAACAAGTGCTTCTGAGACTCTTCTCAGAATCATTTTCATGGTGGTGACTAGATGGATTAGGTGTCACCATTCTTTCATTTCAGTTTTTCTATAACACATGAGTGTGAGCCCTTGCACTCCTCCTGAACAGCAACATCAATTAAAGATTTCTCTTAAAATCTAATTGATTCTAGGTTCCTGTTGCAGTGTTTACCACAGTTCCTGTTCTTTATTTGCAATTTACCTTATAACCTGCACTGCACACAGGATCTAAGAAAATAATTCCACCTGAAATCAGTCCTCCACAAAGGAAGCTTTCTTTCATCAGGCATGAATTCCAATATGTTCTGTCCAAGCATCTTGCCTACATATTTTCTGGATTTTACTGAAATCTCCTCCCTCACAATAACAATTGTAGCCACAACCATTTTACTTTTGAAACATACCAAAGCAAAAATAAATATTATTTCAATCTTAATTATCCTTTCAATTCTAAAACTAATCCTTGAGAAGTCTCATTTCAGAACTATTATTTTTAAATGTGGAAAACATAGAAAAGAGTGGTTATAGGAAAAAAATGCTAGAAACTGTATATTTATTTATTCTTTATATATATATAATCCATTTGTAATTACAAAATCATATACAATGGGTAGAATTTTATGTAGATAATAATTATGTTTTACTTTCATTAATTATGTTCATATTAATTTCTAGCACTTTTGCAATATAATTGGCAAATTGATTTTCAATAATAAAATTTTGATTATGAATATTTCTTCTATCATTCTCAATATATGAAAATGAAGAGAATATCTTTTAAGAAGAGATTTTATTAAATATAAAAGTAATACTCAGTGTTTACATTGATATTTAACTAAGGTGTTATTAAACAACAAAACTTCCAGATGATTTTTAAATTGCCTTTATTATTTATGCTTAGAAGATTTGTTCCTATCCTACATGTCTTTAGATTATATTTTTCTACTTGATCTGTAAAAATTCTCAAGTATCCCTATGCTACATTTATCATGTATCTTGTAGTGAAGCGTGCATCATGATTGTTAAGTGCATAGCCTTGGGCCTAAGAGGGAGAGAGATTTCAGAGTTTATCTCTGCACCTTTTCATATATAGGAAATTTAGAAATTATTTTCTTCACAATTTTAAGTAGTGGAAATACTTAAACACTTACCCCTCATCATTTTTTAACACATGAAATAAACATATATAATAAAAATCTATATAGACCAAATCTGTTCCTAATATCTTACAAATAAATATTAGAAACTGTTCATAAATAAAAGTTTCACTGGATAATACAACCTATCCATTGATATATGTAGGACTGTTTGTGATTACAAGGGTTGATTTCCATGAAATGCTATGTTAACTCTCTTCTGCCTCTAAGTTTCTTGGCTAAACATGTCATTCTATATCAAATAATATTTAATTCATAGTAGATGTTCTAGTTCAATATCTTGGAAATTTATGTATCATTTTACTTCCAGGATTTATAAACTATCAGGTACCATTTTTCAAAATAATCACCTATATAAACAGAATCATAAATATTCAAACTCTCTATGGGCATCAATTTATACATGAAGCAAAAATAATTTAGTATGCTAATGACATTGAGATGCATCACAGGGAATTTTTCATTAGCCATGTTATTAAAATACATGAGTTAAAGCATACAAATATACATAAGAAACAAGGAAACAAGTCTACCTTCTGTAATGTGAATAATACTTTTGCTCAGGTCTATCAACTGTACAAAAATTGTGAATCTACCTCATTCTTCCCAGGCTAAAATTCAAGGAGTGACTTCTCAGAGAAATTCATGTTTACCTGTAATCATAGGAACAATTGGACTTCTAGATTCTTTATAAACACCAGTATTCTTTAGGAAGGACACTTATGTGTCCCAACTCTCTGGAGTCCTGAGGAGCTAGTGATTTCAACCTGCAGAGAGGCAAGTTGTCTTAACCTCTGATTGTTAGGGATTTTTTGCTATTCCGTTGAGATTAGATAAATACTTAATAGTGCTTAGGACAAGTTAGTAAAGAGTATTTTATTCACAAAAGAGAAGTAATAAAAAAGTTTCATAGTAATTGTTGATTCAATACATTTTTAATTTTATAGGTTTATAAATACAATTCTTTATATTACAATATACCAAAAATCATGCAACCCCCAAAAATTATATTTTATAAGGTTTTGAATTAACATTATATGGGGAAGGCAAATCATATACTATTTAAAACTATGAACACCACACAAAACAGGCAAATATTGAAAAGTAGTTATTATTATTATTATTATTTTAATGCTTTCTTAATTTAATTTTTTAGGATACATCGATTTACATAAATCTTACACAGAAATATTAGGAGTACCCATATGCCCCACTCCCCAAACCTCCCCCAACCTTCCACATATACATCCTTCATCAGTGTGACACATCAACTGTAATAGATATACACATTTTGGGGCTTTGCCACCAAGCATGGACCACAGTTCAGACTGTAGACCACCCTCTCTCCCACACAGTTCTGCATGATACATGATGATATAAAATGGCCTATATCCTCCATTGCAACATCACCAAAGACAATTTCAAAAGTCCCAAAAAAGCCCCTGTATTAAAACTGCCCTTCCCTCTCCCTGCCCCACGGTGTCCAGTGGCCCCTGGCTTCACAAGATTTTGTAATTACTTCCATTGAATGAATCACAGCAAGTCTATAACAGGACACCAACAAGTCCACTCTAGTCCATAGCTCTTCCCCCAATCCTGTGGAGTCTGGGATGGTGATGTCCCCTCCACCACCAAGTGAGTGGGGGCTTATATCCTGTGGATATGATGGAAGAGATTATCCTGCCTGCAGCTGCAGAGTCTCTCCATTCCCCAGGATAGCATCATCCATCATGATTTCCCAATTAGGTGTCCTGAGTGAGTCCATTGAGTTGTAACATAGGAGTTGCAGGTCCACAGAGTCTCTGGACCCAGTTGGCACATGAACAGCCTATAGTCTCTGGCCTCTGGAAATACACAAAACACTCGAGCATCAAATATAAGTTTGAATAGAAGAGTCAGATGGACCATGTGCAGTGAAGACATATTTCAGTCAGACTCACTCTCAGGAGCTAGGATTCCAAATTAGGGCCCACTGGTAAGGCACCAATCTCTGGGGCTATCTGTCCTGATATAGGACCTAGATATGTCCAAAGCCCTCAGGAGGTCCTCTGTTTGGGGTGATATCCATATTGGAAGCCTAGGAGGTCCTACAGGGATATGCATAAGTGTTACCTCTGTGTTGACCTCCCAACCCACTTTGAAGTCTCTTAGCCCTATGAACTCATTTGTCTTTACCATTTCACCCTTTTATTTGAGGTCTTTTTCCAGTCATACTGCCTGTTGGCATTTGTTAGTAATCCCTCCTTGCAGGGAAGCTCATCCTTGGGAGTCATGTCCCATGCTGCGAGGAAGGTAATGTATTCATATGCTGAGTTTGACTTAGAGAGAGGCCACATTTCAGCAACAAGGAGGTTCTCAAGAGACAACTCTTAGGCACCCCATAACACTAGACTCTTTCAGTTTCAAGAGCAAAGGCTCATAAGGCTAGTCCTCAATGACAAGGGATTGTCAATGGATCATCCTCCTTTGCCAGACACTGCACCAGCCCTTGCGGAGCATAAGTGTTACCTCTGGGTTGACCTACAGACACACTTTGAAGTCTCTTAGCCTTAGGAACTCATTTGTCTTTACAATTTCCCCCTTTTATTTGAAGACTTTTTCTAGTCATACTGCCCATTGACATTTGTTAGTAATCCCTCATTGCCAGGGAGGCTCATCCCCGTGAATCATGACCCACGCTGGGGGGAAGGTAATGCATTCATATGCAGAGTTTGACTTAGAGAGAGCCCACACTTGAGCAACAAGGAGGTTCTCCAGAGGGAAATCTTAGGCACCCCTTAACACTAGGCTATTTCAATTTCAACAGCAATGACTCATAAGGCTAGTAATCTATAACAAGGCCTATCAATGGATCATCCTCCTTTGCCAGATACTGCCTCTGAACTCAGGGGGATATTGCTACTCTTCTGGAAAATATGG
>PVKH010028602.1:0-12808 GCA_004027955.1 Chaetophractus vellerosus
CGCCACAGGCAGGGCAAAACCGCCACGGGCACGGTGAGCCGACTGCGAACAGAGCAAAGCCACCTGCGAACGGAGTAAAAAGCCACCTGGGAACGGAAGCAGACCCGCCTGCAAACAAGCAGAGCCGCCTGCGCGGTGATCTGGCTGGGCGCATCGCCGCAATGGGGGGAGACAGAGCAGACACAGAAGAAGGATTAGGAGATATAGAAAAGTGAAGAAAAAAAAAAGACTGATTTGAAAATGTTACAGAAACAGACACAGAGAATGAGAGAAAGGGAGACAACTAAGATGACTTCCAAGTTTCTAGTGTCATTAATTTACTAGATAGTAATGCTGGACTGAAGAGACACAGGGCAGGATGGCAATACCTCAAAGTAATAATTCCTATCCTTTAGGGGTCAGGAAAGCTTTCACAGGAGGCAATACCTAGTTTGGGATTTAAAAGATGAACAGAAGTTAGTAGGCTGGAATATGAAAGTTTGAAAGATGGGTATATGAGGGGGGAGGGGGCAATGGTCAATGGCAAAATTTGAGGATTCAATTCAAAATTCAGAAGCCGCCTGATCATAAATGCTTTGTAAGCCGTATTAAGACTTGGATTATATCATTCAAGTAATGGAGAGCCATTTAGTAAAGAAATGGAGAGATTTTATTTTCGTTTTTGGAAAATGACTGCCTACAACCATGAAAACAGACTGTAGGACTAGAATAAAGTTGGGGTGTGTGTGTTTGGCAAGGGGAGAGGCAATAACCCAATAAGAGATGGCAGTAACCGGAGTTAGGATGGTATCAGTGGGACTTAGATAAGTGGACAGATCTGATATCTATAAAGATTGGGTGTTGATGGGGGTAGAGTTAAATTCATACAGGCCTTCTTTCAATGACTGCTCACCCACCTACCTATTCACCTGTATTTCTTTTTTTTTTTTTTTGGTTAGCAACAAATTATTCACTAATTTACAAAAATTAAATAATTTACTATATACATTTTAGAAAGCTATTTGTTTGTTTGCTTACTTGTTTCTACTATTGGTAACCAAACACTGTAATTCCAATTTACAATAGCTTAAGAAAACTAGTAGTCCAGAAGGAGGAAGCAGGTTTTGAGGGCTTTTTGAAAGATACGATCATTAATACTTACTAATGAAAAAAAAAACAAAAACAAAAAAACAGTACAAATGGATTAAGAAGAATAAATGGCTTCGAGATCTAAAATATTAAGGGTGATTCCCAGAATTCTGGCATGAAAAACTGAGTGAGTGGATGGTTGTGCTATTCGCCAATAGAAGACAAGGAAGGCAAAGTTTGTGGGAGTGTGTATCTGTGTGCGCAGAGACAGAAATGGGAAAGATAACAGTAAATACAGTTTTGTACAGGTTGCATTAGAGGTCAGGGCATTTCAGTATTGATCTTATTTAAGTAGAAGTATGCCAATCAAGATTGAGATGTAAGGATCTAATACTCAAGAGAGAAAGTGAGATGGAGAAAGAAGATTGGGTATCAGCAGCATACATAAGGAAACTGAAACCTTGAGAGTAGAGAATACTCAAGAAGGTGCAGAGTGAGAAATAAGATGGCCTAGGACAGATCCTAAAAAACATCTACATATTACAGATTAGAAAGTGATGTCCACAGAAGAGATGGAGATGATGCAACCAGAGGAATTAAAACGAAAATTAGGAGAACAAGATATCTCAAAAGCTAAGGTAATTTAGAAGTTACCAGAGGATAGGGGGAAAGAGGGAGGGGAGTGTATGTTTGGTGGCTATGGAGTATTTATAAATAAAATTAATTCAAAAACAAAAAACTAAGGCAAGAGTCTTTTGGGAAAAAATAAGAAGTCAACAATAGTCAATGCTGCCAAGTAAATGAAAGACTCAAATATCTACAGCATTCAGCATCAAGAAGATAATTTTTTTTAAAAGAACAATTTCATTTAAAACAGAAGAGAATGGAAAGTGAGTTGGAAGAGAATACAAGGATGATAGAATATAGAGACTAGGGGGATTTATAATAGAGGGAGAAATGTTGTGTGTGTGTGTGTGTGTGTGTGAGTGCTTTATGCTAAAGATGGGAGAGGGCTTATACATGTTTTTTGAAAGAAAGGAACCAGTAGAAAACAAAAGGTTGCTGTTTGATGTTTTGTATAGATGTATTCTTTTTTTTCCCTCTGTTGAAAGATAATCTTTTACCCATGCTTAGAATCCCATCCCTCGCTACATCAGGAACCTCTTGTATTGATACCTTCCCTTATATCTTCAACCTTTTGTTCTCTACTCACATAAATTTATATAATTTCTTCTAAAACAGAAAAATTATTTAAGTTCAGATATACCTTCAAATCAAAATTTTAACAGTGGTATTCTCTATGGGATGGGATCATGGTCTAGATTGTTTCATTACGCTTTTCCATATTTTCTACAATAATAATTGTCAAAAATAGTAAAACTAAAAAATTTTAAAAAAAATTTCTTCATCCCTCAAATTAAAGAGTAATTCATCATTAATGCAGAAAATTTAGAAGACGAAAAAGAGAAAGGAGAAAATACAACACCCATAAAGCACCAACATGTTGCTTTCATAGTTTGAGAAAACATATAAATGTCAATTATATTATTGAAATTAATATTTCCTCAGAAAAAGGAACATTTAATGGGAATTCTGAATTGGAATAATCAAAACTTTGATTCCTTACCATTCAGACATGGAAAAGTACATTCTAGTCTTGCTTAACATCCTAAATCTCCATTTTAAAAAAGAAGAATTCTGATATTTTGTGATTATTAAATTAGAGCTAAATTTTCAATGCTGCCTTCCTTCCTTCAACTATTTTTACTGGAGTATCAACTATAAATCACATCCATTGCTAACATTCATGCTTACTAGCAACAATTTAAAAAAAGGGAAATTAAAAATGGAGGCTTACAGTTGTGGTAAGTTTGGTCTAACAAAGGGATCATTTTCTGCTCCATTGACTGCTTTGTTTTTCCTTTGTTTTGGTTCAGAATTAGTAGAGGGTGCCTGAGAATTATTAGCTGTGGGAGGTTTGCGTTTGGCTAGAAGTTTCCTTTGTCTTTCAATATCTTCCCTTTGCTGATTCACCCATTCTTGTTGCCTGTGAATAAGCAAACAAACAAGTACACACATATATATATACATGCACAGTAATCTTCCATTACTTTTCACGGTTAACATTTTTAAAAACACGAGAAATCATCTAATACAAAATTTTAAGCTTAAGGTTCCACCCCTTTGAATCAACGCTTAACTCATTCTCCAGGTCTCATTTGAAACAATCATTTCTAAATGAGATGAGGCCTCCCCTAAACTCCCTGAACTAGGGAAAAATATATTGCCATATATAATCTCATGTTACCTTGTACCCCCACCCCATTCCTAACAAACATAATTGTTCAGAAAGTGTGTGGCTCACCTACATCCTTCCATGAAGTTGGAGATCCTATCTAATATTCTTACTGTATCCCTAGTACCTAGTACAGTGCTAAGCACATACTACTCAATAAATATTTGCTGGCTTAAGAAAAAAATAAATGAATGAGCTAAAAAACTAAAAAAATGATTTAACAGTGATAAGTATAGGGTAGATTTTATACATGCATCTCATCACTTAAGAGTGTCTGCAGACAAACTTACGAAAGGCAAATATGTATTTATTATGAAAAGTGTTATTTTTCAAATTTATGTTAAAAAGAAGTTCAGGGACTAGAAAGTTACTTGGAAAGGAAACAAAAATTGACCTTAATATAAGAAATTTAGAGAGAAAAAAGGAATTTTGACAATCTAAAGAAGGGAAACAAGGAAACAGCAGGAAATATTAACATGCCTTTGAAAAATGGGCACTTAATACAAGTAAAAATATTAATGCTTCCCATTCAAAATTTTGCAAATAGCTCACTAATTCTGAAAACTAAGAGATATGTTTATTATAAAAATACAGGTTGGAGATTGTAGCAATTTGACTAGAGCATTAAGTAGGTGTGTTGGTTTGGAACTGCAGGTACTCTAACCTTGATGAGGCCTTACTCTGCACATTTCCCCGGCCTCAAAATTGTAAGCAGATAAATTCCTGTTGTTGAAGCCAACCCATTTCATCATAAAACAGCAGGTAAAACTGAAGCTCTTTAAAAGCATACCATTAAACAATTCCTTAAGCTTGTTCTAAAAGTTGCCAAGTTCCCTTTTAGGTTATTTCACCATCCTCCCCAAAATTTAAAAAAACCCTGTCAAAGGTTTCAATCACCTCCCTTGCCCCACCTGCAGCCCTATTTCAACAAGGTCTATTAGCTTGTATTCTGCTGATGCAGAAATGGCTTTACACATGTTCCTCTGCCTACGGTTCTTGTGAGATAGAGTAGAATGAGATAAGTAAAAGAATCAAGACGTATTTAAGTAGAAGAGCAAAAGGGTCAAGAAAAATCTCAAGAATACAAAGGTAAAACAAGACATAATCCCATTTTCATTTGGAAGTGGATAAATAATTTTGATGTATTAAAAAGGTTAATTTTAAAGTAGTTTAGAATATAGTCAAAAAGCTGTAAATGAAAATAAACAGCAATAAATCTAAAAATTAAAATCCCAATGGAAAGTAAAGAATTACTGGAATGGATATATTGCTAATAACTGCTTAGTCAGGAATGACTATCTAGTTTAGAGATTATTTAATAGAATTTTGTTTTTCTTTTAGATTTTATTTTTTGTTTTTTAAAAAATTCATATTAATTTTAATTTATTTATTCTTCTTGTCCTCTAACCACTTTGTATTATATCAGTGATTATAAACAGCTTTATATAAAAAAGAGTATGTATATGTAACAGCACACAGTAGGCCCTCTTTTTTATTCATTACTAAGACTACTGCAAGTCTGAATTTAATAGCAGAGGTTCTTGCCCATTAATCACTAAAAAATTATGGCTTCCATCTCCAATATATCTCCTCTTCTCCATTTTTTACTGTTAATAATTAGTTTAAGCCTACTCATCTTTCATCTGAACCACCTCTCTATAATAACTGTCAACAATTTAACCTATTTCCAATATTTTATCCACATTGCCATCAGACTTATCTTTCTAAAACTCAATTCTGATCACATATACTACATAAAACCTTTAATAGCTCCCCATTACCTCTACGATTAAAATCCAAACTCCCCAGCATGGCAAAAACAGTGCCTTTCATTATGGTGTGACTAACACCAAATACAGCTTTACCAATAAAAGCTGAATGAGGGGCCGGCTCGATAGCCCAGTGGATAGGGCGCCGGCATACCACATGGGAGGCCCTGGGTTCGTTTCCCGGGGACCTCTCCTAGTGGGCAGACCGCCTTGAGAATGGCAAGCCGCCATGGGCGGGCCGGAGCCGCCGTGGGCAGGGCAAGAAGCTGTCACGGACAGGGCAAGAGCCGCCACGGGCAGGGCAGGTCGCCCGCGGATGGAGCGCAGCCAGCCACCCGCGAAGTGAAAGCCGGCCGTGAACCGACGCAGAGACCGCCCACAAGCGGGGAAAGCCGCGCCTGCGCAGTGACCACTCTCGGCGCGTCGCCGCAGCGCGGGGGGAAGGGGAGATATGTAATAAAATAAATAAATCTTTAAAAAAAAAAAAAGCTGAATGAATCTGCTGAAAGGGAGAGAACAGAACCTAGGCAGAAGGCCACTTTGTGTGGCAATACTGAGAACCAGCATTTGAAATAGCAATGGTATATGATAGCATATGAAATAAGGCTTTGCCTCCATTTTCCAAAATTGGATTGACTCTGGGAAAGCTTATAAAGATGCTGGCCTTACTCTTGCTTTTCAGGTTCTTAGGAGTTTTCCAGCAAAGAAAGAGATAACATAGGTCCTGTCTCCTTAATACATAAACAGTCAACATAAACCTTACCTCTCATCACCTGAACTCATGAAAATATGGCAACAATGAATTCTTGGTTTTAAAGTTTGCCCCAGAAATTCTAAAACCATATGGTCAATTCAGCTGATTTATGAGTGTATGTGAGGCAGAAGAGAAAAATTTCCTGTCTTTTCCTTAGGAATAGAAGAACAGGCACGTGTTAAATATTAATTACTAAAGTAAGGGTAATTAATAAGTAAGGGAAAAAAATAAAGTAGAAAAATCCCATGATATGAACAAATATCTTCCAATGAAAATTAAATTTTCAACAATTTTCCTCCCAAAACGTCATCTGAAAAGCTACAGGGTCAGTTAATACTTTGAAAAGTCACATTTAGAATGATACATTATACTCTACAGATAAATGCTAAATCACGAAATCTAGTAAAGCCGAAACTGTAATCCAACACTCTCTGTTTACACCTTCATTTCAACTGTACTAAATTCTATGATTTCAAAGATTAGTAAGCAGTAGATGTAGAACATAATTCCAAATCCAAATCTTTTAAGGTAATGAAAACCTAAACAAATACTAAATTTTTTAAAATGTAAGAATGACTAACTTCACAAGATTCTGAAATGCAAAACCATCTGTCCATTGTTCAGTAAATGAAGCACCATGTCTAACTGTTGTAAAGTGCCCAAGGCGTAACCTGTCTTGCATACTCTTCTCTCTGCTTGACAGTTTTTCTTGTGTACTCTGAAAGGAATAGGAAAAAAAATCATCACTCAAATTTATTCATTTAAATTTTCAAAGCTTATAAAGGGAAAAGGGTTGGTGAAGAGAAAGGGAGAAATTACTGAACTTTTAACTTACCTTTTCAATAAGAAGTTTCTTGCTCATTGATATGCACTTATTTAATCGTTCTTTATATTTTTCAAGTAACTTTTGTTGTTCATCTATTTGCCGTCTGAGATCACAGTTAGCCTATAAACATGAGCAGAAAATACAAAAGGTATAGAATTTATATGTAAATGAAACACTTAGGAAATTTTTAATGTTCTGAGTAAATGATATAAAGAGATAGCATTAGTAAGTTTAAATATTTGAGTATGATACTGGGAATGGAAGAACTTCCCATGGGATACTAGTATTGATTAATGTTGATTAGTTGTGTAATAGCAAGTACATGGAATTTGTATCCATACTGCTTGGATTCAAATTCACACTTTAAGGAATATAGACTTGACTACATTAAATAATTTATCTGAATCTAAGCTCAGTTATCTTATTTCCAAAATAGGGATAACATCTTCTACCTCACCTAAATAAAATGAAATACGGTATATATAGTGTCTAACACTTAAAAATAAATGTGAGTTCTCTTCCAACTCTTGTAAGTGATAATTTTTTTTTAAACTGGTGGATTACAACACAGTTGCCCATCCAATAATTAACTATCCCTACCATTGTTTTTTGGCAGTAGAGTACCAATTTTGTTCACTTTGTAGACAATTATATGATCAGGGAAGGGGCCTGTGATAGTTAGGCTCGTGTGTCAACTTGGCCAGGTAATGGTGCCCGGTAGTTTGGTCAAGCAAGCACTAGCCTAACTGTTATTGGGAGGACATTTTGTGGACTTAAATCATTAGTAAATTTAAATTGATTGTATCTATGACTGATTACATCTGCATCAACCAGTTGAAGGCTTTAAAAGGAGAAGTGATTATTTCAGCAGTCAGAAGAGAGAATTTTCATCTCTACTTCTGCCAGCCAGCTGCTCCTAGGAAATTCATAGAGGACCTTCATTGGAATTCCCAGCTTGTAGCCTGCCCTACAGAATTTGGACTTGTGTATCCCAGTCACGTGAGAGAATTTTATAAAAATCTCATAATACCTACGGATCTCTTCTGTCAATTATATTTCCCTAGAAAACCCTGGCTAGTTTACTACAGTGGCAACAGAATCACTGGGAGGGCTTGTTAAAACAGATTCCTAGACCCTATCCCCAGATTTTCTGATTCAGTAAATCGTGGGTGGGGATTGGGGTATGTAGGCCTGAACATTTCTACTTCCAACAAGTTCCCCAGTAGTGCTGATGCTTCTGGCTGGGGACCACATCTTAAAAACCACTTGTCCAGGCCAATCATGGAGGTACTTATCAGCAACAATGGAAGCCAAAGGAAGTAGCACAATATCTTCAAAGTGCTCAGAGAATATAACTGTCAACCTGAAGGTATATACACAATGAAACTGTTTTTCAAGGAAGAAGAGATTTTCAGAAGAGAAACAGAATTTTAATACTAACAGACCTTCAATAAAATCCCTAGCAAAACTGAAATAGAAAGCTATTACCCTAACCTAATAATGGGCATCTACCAAAACCTATTACACATATTTTAATAGTGAAATGTTGGAAACATTTCTATATAAAACTAGGAATAACACAAGATTGCCTAGTATTACCACTACTACTTAACATTGTACTAAATGTCTTATCAGACAAAAAAGGCCCAAAATAAAAGTTGTGTAAGGATTAAGAACAAAAATGTCACTATTTGTAGACAATATGATTACCCACACAGAAAACCGAAAGGAATCTACAGAAAAATTATCAGAAATTAAAAGGCAGGGCTCAATTAAATTAAAAGCGGATGTGGCTCAAGCAATTGGCCGCCCACCTCCCACATGGGAGGTCCTGGGTTCAGTTTCCGGTGCCTCCTAAAGAATAAGCAGGCAGACAACGAGCAGATTGTGAGTAAAAACAGCAAGCAAAAAAGAGCAAACAGACGAGGGAGCCATCTCGGGGGCAGGGTAAGGCAGTTTAGCAATGTGGCTGGATATAATACAAAAATCAAAGGCATTTCTACATACTGGAAACAGCAAGAAAATATATTTTTAAAAACTATACAGGGAGCAAATGTGGCTCAAGCAGTTGGGTGCCCATATGGGAGGACCCAGGTTCGGTTCCTGGTGCCTCCTAAAGCAGACAAGCAGACAAGTGGACACAACAAGCAGAGACAGCAAGCAGACACAGCGAGCAGACGAGTAGACAGATGAGAGAGCACTGGTGGAGAGGGGTAAATGTACAATTCAGAAAAGACAACAACAAATAAAATGTACAATTTAGTGTTGGTTTTAAAAAAATTATACATTTATATTTAAAAGTAATAATAAAGTACTCAAGAATAATCTAACAAAAGATGTGTAAAATCTCATGGAGAAAATGATGAAATTTAATGAAAGATCTTTTAAAAAAATACCTCAACAGAGAGCTCTCTTACGCCTATATAAAAGCATTAATTATTCTAAACATGTCCATTCTCCCAAAAGTGCTTCATATATTAAATGCAATTCAAACAAAATCCAAACATATTATTTGTGTGTGGGGAGGGGGGATGGAGAGAGAAATAGACTTGAAAAATTGATTCTAAAATGTCTCTAAGACTGAAAAGGGCCAAAAACTGTTTAAAAAAAAAAAAAAAAAGAGTAGCTATTTATTCAACCACATACTGAGATTTAATACAAGCTTCAGTATTTGTGGTGACCCAAATCCATTTTCCCCCACTTCCTTAATAATGGAACCTTAATGTTTTATTCTGGGATGAAATGTATGTAGCTAAATGACCATATTTCCCAGTTTCCCTTGCAACTAAGGATGGGGTCAATAACATGTAAGCAGAAGTTGTTCAAAGGGATATCCAAGAAGGCTACACACAGACTGTTGCCCTATTTGTTTTTCCTCTTCTCTTCCGTTTTCTGTTTGTAGCATAGATAAACTTGTGATTCGAACAGATATTCTGGATGCTAATATGACCTTCAAGATGAAAGCCATGACGAGAATAAGAGAGCAGACTGAAGGTGCCAAATATGACACTGTGGAGCCATCATTCCTGGGCTGCCCCCTTATTTTTCTCTCAAACAAACAAACAAACAAAAACCAAACTTATGTCTCATTTAAAGTATTGGTATTTACATAATCTGTTCCCAATAGCCAAAGACAATTCCTAAATGATAAAAGAGAAAAAAGATGAACAATGGAACATGAAGAACCACCCAAATATAAGTCCACTTGTATATATAAACTAGATTATATGATGGAGCTGGCTAAGAATGAACTCTGTTAAATGGGATTGGGCAACTGGTTATCCACATAGAAAGAAATTAAAACATAACTATTCACACCATTCTTCTTAAAAGTCAATTCCAATTAGATTAATAATTTACACTAAGGGAGTGAATATGGCTCAAGTGGTTGAGCACTCTCCTCCCACATGGGAGGTCCCAGGTTCGGGTCCTGGTGCCTCCTGAAAAAACAGAAACAGACTACAAGCAAAATAAACAAACAAACAAAAAAACCAATACAGGGGAGCCGATATGGCTCAGTGGTTGAGCTGGCTTCCTACACACAAGGTCCCAGGTTCAATCCCTGGCCCCCAGTACCTCAAATAAATAAATAAACAAACAAACAAACAAATCTGTCTTACACCGAAAGAACAGACTATAAGACTTAAAACAAAACAAAAAACATCTTTTTTTACCTTAGGGCAAAATAGAATTAATTAATTCTTTTGGTATACATTTGGTACTAATTTTGTATAAGTAAAACAAAAACTATAAACAAAAAGCCTGATATATTTAATGATATCAAAATTGTCATCAAGACAGCATAAAGAAATGAAAAGACAATTAACAAAGTGGGAGAAAATCAACATATACAACCAGTAAAACTGGTGGCAATGAGAAAAAGACAAACAACCCAATTGAAAAAAATGGGCAAAAACATGATCAGTTATTTCACCAAAGAAACATGAATAGTCAATAAATATTTTTTTAAAATGCTCAAAATCATTAGTAAATTAGGGAATGCAAAATAAAACCATGAGATGGCATGTTATATTATATATCAGATTAGCATCAACCAATTGATGTGATCATACCAACTGGTGGCAAGGATAATGAGTAATGGGATTCTTTCTTACCCACTGTTGGTGGAGTATAAACTGATCCAATCGCTTTGGAAAAATTTGACATTACAAAGTAAAGTTGAAGATGTGCATGCCCTGTATTCTAGTCATGCCTCTCCTAAGCATACACACATATATATACACCACAGAGAAATTATTGCATATTTGCCCTAGAAGACATGCACAATAATGTTCTTAGCAGAATTGTTTGTACTAGCAAAAACTGGAAACATTTTCCAGTTGTATTATTACTCCAAAAGCAGAAAAGGTAAGTAAATTATGGTATATTCATACAATGCCATACTATATACAGCAACGAAATGAACAACCTACAGTTAGTCATCAATGTGGATGACTCCCATGCATAATGTTCGGTGAAAACAAGCATGGCAAAAGGGTATTTAAGAGTTTAATTTTTCTAAATTTCAAAAACAAACAAACAATATATTGCTTAGGAACGTGTATATATGCAATAAAACCACAAAGAAACACCAGGGGAGAGGATGTAGCTGAAGTAATTGAGTGCCTGCTTCCCACATGAGAGGTTACTGGTTCAATGCTCAGTGCCTCCTAAAAACAAACAAAAAAAACAAACAAGCAAACAAAAAAAAAAACAACTCTCAGGGGAGCCGATGTGGCTCAGTGGCTGGGTGCCACACACAAGGTACTGGGTTCAATCCCTGGCCCAGTACCTCAAAAAAGAGATATACCAGAGTATGGTGAATACAACATTCAGAATAGTGGTTAATGATAAATGGATGTGAGGGAGTGAGTGGGATAGGATGAGGAAAGACCCACTGAATATTTCAAAGGTACTGGAAGTCAGCGTTGGTTCACAGGTGTAGGTTTTACTGTGTTTCCAAACCTATGGTTCTCAGTGCTGGCTTAAATTAGATTCATCTGGGAAGTTTTTAAAACTACCACTGCTGAGGACTACATCAGATCAATTTAATCAGACCCCTCTGGGTAGGGCTCAAGCAATTTTTTTAAGTGCCCCACTCTTTTCATCTGTTGATTCTAGTGAGCAGCAAGGGGTGAGAACCACTGCTTTTTTCCTGACTCACATAATAAATATTCTTTTAGATGTATTTTTCAGGTTTGTATTAAAAATCTCACAGGATGCATTGATGGGCCCGTTATTGATGATTAGCCTTATGAGTCATTGCTGTTGAAATTGAAATAGCCTAGTGTTAAGGGGTGCCTAAGAGTTGCCTCTGGAGAACCTCCTTGTTGCTCAATGTGGCCTCTCTCTAAGCCAAACTCAGAATATGAATACATTACCTTCCTCCCAGCGTGGGACATGACTCCCGGGGATGAGCCTCCCTGGCAACGGATTACTAACCAATGCCAACAGGCAGTAAAACTGGGAAGAGACTTCAAATAAAAGGGGGAAATGGTAAAGACAGATGAGTTCATAGGGCTAAGAGACTTCAAAATGAGTTGGGAGGGCAACCCAGAGGTAACACTTATGCAAATCCCAGTAGGACCTCTTAGACTTCCAATACAGAAATCACCCCAAACAGAGGGCTACCAGAGGACTTTGGAGATACCCAGGTCCTATACCAGGGCAGATAATCCCAGAGTTTGGTGCCTTACTAGTGGGCCCTAACTTGGAATTCTTGCTCCTGAGAGTGATAGAAACTGACCAAAATATGGTCCAATTGTCTCTTCTATTCAAACCTATATTTGATGCCAGAGTTTTAGGTGTACTTCCATAGAACGGAGACTACAGGCTGACCATAAGCCAACTGGGTCCAGAACTCTGTGGACCTGCAACTACTACGCTACAACTCAATGGACTCAACCAGGACACCTAGTTGGGAGTTGACGATGGAAGACGGCTATGCAGGGGAATCCAGAGAGCCTGCAGCTGCAGGCAGGATAATCCCTTCCACTGTGGAGGGGACATCACCATTCCAGACGTCTCAGGATTGGGGGAACAACTATGGACTAGAATGGACTTGTTGGAGTCCTGATATAGACTTATGATGTATG
>PVKH010028603.1:0-12817 GCA_004027955.1 Chaetophractus vellerosus
CTTGCTCATCTTCTTGTGGAGGATCCAGAAACTGAACCCAGGGCCTCCCATGTGGGAGGCGGGCACCTAACTGCTTGAGCCCCATCTGCTTCCCTAGCATTCATTATTGTGAAAAGTAATTTTTATTATTGATCCTTTAATTGGCATTTTAATTTTTTCTCTCCAGAAGCTTTTAATATCTCCTCATAATCTGTGATGTTCTGAAATTTCATAGTGTAAATGTGGATCTTTCTTTTCCCTCCATTCACTGTGTGCACTTGGTCCTAAAGCTTTGAGAATTTTATTTTTATTACTTCTTTATTTTCTTCCCTCTGTTTTCTCTATAGTACCTCCTACAGGATTTCAATTTTCCCATCACTGCTAAGCCAGTTAACCCATTTACATTTGTGATTCACATTTCAAAATGTAGGTAATCTCTCTTCCATTGTTCTCTCTTCTCACATTTTCTCCAGGATTTGCGCTTTTCTTTCCTTTACATTCATTTTAGTGTGATTTGGGGGAAAGGGAAAGAGAAATACATGTGTTCAATCTGCCATATTTAATAAAGTCCCCAAGAGCCTTCTTTTTAGAAAGTAAAGATGTTTGTAGTCTACATCAAAAATAAACATACAGTCCTCGCTTCGGCAGCACATATACTAAAATTGGAACGATACAGAGAAGATTAGCATGGCCCCTGCGCAAGGATGACACGCAAATTCGTGAAGCGTTCCATATTTTTGTCTCAAAGAACTTCTGACAAGAGCCATGGATGTGGAATATTTGTCATAAATAAAGAGTAAAAACCCAAAAAAAATAAAAAATAAATAAAAAAAAATAAACATACACACAAATACCAAAATCTTAGTTTTAAATGTATTTTTATGAAAAAAAAAAGATGCTTATACTTTCATTAGTTAGGTTCTTAATAATCAAAATAATCAGATAATACATATATTTTTCAAAATGTTAATGTTAAAGAAAATCCTAAATAAAATAAAGTTATTTAAATTAATGTATACCGAAATAATTTCAAGTCAAAGAACTGGCTAATTTTTGTAAATTAGATACTCAAATTCATTTCCAATATGCTCAAACTGCTCTTGCTCTAACAGTTCCATAACATCAGCATTTTAAGTTGAAAAAGAAACATATTCCCTTACTACATGTTAGGCATTACACTAAACCAGAGGATAGAAGAATATATTTTTAAAAAATTCTTTCTCAGGATTGTCAAAAACTAGTAGATGGAGGAAAGCAGATGTGGTTCAAGCAGTTAGGCTCCCGCTTACCACATGGGAGGTCCCAGGTTCAGTTCCACTGCCTCCTAAAGAAGATGAGCAAGACAGCAAGCTGACACGATAGGCAGCCACGGTAAGCTGACGCAGTGAGGAGACACAATGAGAGATACAACAAGCAGGGAGTGGATATTGCTCAAGCAATTGGGTGCCTCCCTCCCCCAAGGGAGGTCCTGGGTTCAGTTCCCAGTGCCTCCTAAAAAGAAGACAAGCACACAACAAACAGATACAGAGTGCAGACAGCGAGCGCAAACAACAAAGAGGGGTGGAGAGAAATAAATAGATAAAATAAATCTTTAAAAAAAAAAAAAAACAGAAAAAAAACTAGACGGAGACTACCACAAGTAAAATGAACTTGACAAACCAAGAGAAGCTGTAGTGGGAATTAAAGGGTACACACAGAAACAACACCTAACTTTGCCTGAGGTGTTAAGGCTTTCCTGAGGAAAACATTTGATTATTTAAGGTAGCTTGCCATCTATTCATTCCTTCTTGCATTCAACAAGTTTTTTGCACAACTATAATGCCTATTTTGCCTGTTTACTCTCACATCCATTCTCCATATTCACCAGCAAACTATATTTTTACCTGGGAAGGGTGAAAAGAATGAAGGAGAAGGGGAGGAGGGAGAAATTTTTTAAGGGCAGACAGATCAGCCAGCAGAGAAAAGATACTGGGGAGCTAGTACTGGAGGAACATGGGTAATATTTTAGTCAATCTGAATCTGATGTGCCTGTGAAACTTCTAAACAGATGCTCCATAAACAACTGGAAATAAGTATGAAGTTTAGCAGAAAGATACATAAGGGCTGAATGGTAACAAAAATCTGGTATATGGGAGAGACAATTCAGGGAGAATAAGAAGAGGGCCATGTTCAGAGAAGTAATTGTGAAGAAGTTTCCAGTAAATGGGGAAGGAGGCAGGTAATTAGGGGGGGAGATAAAGTTGTCATTGAAGCAAAGGACAACTTACAATTGCTAGCATAACAGGATCATAGAACTTTTAAGTTTCAACACTAAAACCTAAATCAAGCAACATGATGCCAGAGAACAAGTTCTTAATAATGACAATATAGTGTACCACACAATTTGGAGCTATTTTAGAGACCAAAAAAGAACTTTTTCAAGCTTAAATTCCTTCTATAATCAAAGCTATCAGTGCCTGATGAATAAATCCATTAAACAAGATTAGAATGAAGCAATTAGCACCAATTCCTTTCTTAGCTATACTACTGAAAAATAATTTAACTAGTCTCCCAACCTCCACCCTCTACCTTCTCGTCTTTGATTTAAATAGTGTTCTAAACACAAATCAATGTCACTCCACTATTAAGAATCCTTCAATGTTTATAAGAAATAACATGAAAATGACTTAGCCTTAAATTCAAAGAACACATAAACAGTGGAATTCCTAAAGGAACAAAGTCTCAAGCCAGACTGTCACGTTCAATCCCAGGGATGCATTTCACTAGCTGCACAGCAGGCACCTCTGCACACCCAAGTTTTCTCAGCTGTAAAATGGAGATAATGATAGTGACTATCTTAGAGCTAATATACCAGCTGGTATAAAAATGCAATATGAGCCACATATATAATTTAAATTTTCTAGTGCCCATATTTAAAAAAGTAAAACAAAATAGGTAACATTTTAATGATATATTTTATTTAACCCAATATACCCACAATATTCACAATGTTATCATTTCAATATGAAATCAATATAAAAATACTGAGATATTTTATTTTCTTTTTGTACTAAGCCTTCAAAATCGGGTGGGTATTTTACACTTATAAGACAATTCAATTAGGATTAGCCATATTTCAAATGTTAAAAAGCCATATGAGGATCGTAGCTTACCATAATGGACAGCCCAGATCTGTCCACTCAAAATTCCTGACTTATTCTCCCCATACTATATTATTGGTATAAAATGGTTCATAAATTCTTACTTTCTATTTAATGATTATGGTACCTGTAGAGATATGCCCTTTTTCATTCCTGAGGTTTGTAATTTGTGTTCTCTCTCTCTACTTCCCTCCCCTCCTCCCTCTTTTCATCAGTCTTGCCAGGCATTTATCAATGACATTAATTTTTTCACAGAACCAACTTTTAGCTTTGTTGGTTTTCTCCACTGTATAGTTACTTTCTGTTTCACTAGTTTCTTCTCTTATATTCATTATTTCCTTCTTTCTATCTTTAAGTTTGATTTGCTATTCTTTTTCTAGCTTAAGAAAGCTTTTCTTTTCGGTACGTGGATTTAAAGCTAAAAGTTTCATACTAGAATTATGCTAGTGGCATTCTAGTTTATTATACTTTGTCTCCATTTTCAATCAATTCAAAATTATTTCTCATTTCCTTTGAGGTTTGTTCTTTGAACCACTGATTATTTAAGTATAGTGTTTAATTTCCAGGCAGTTGTGGATTTTCTAAGTATCTTTTGTTACTGATTTTATTTAATTCCACTGTAGTCAAAGGACATACTTTGATTTATTAAAATCCAATTAAATTTGTTGAGGCTTTATTTATGGTCAATTTCTGATAAAATTTTCATATGCAAGGGAAAAGTTAATTCCATCATTTATGGTTTGTTCCATTGTTCTATGTATGGCAGATCAAGGTATTCACAGCTCCCACCATGATTATGTATTTATCTATTTCTTCTTTAGATCTGTCAATTTTTGGTTTATTTATGTTTAAGCTATTTTATTGGGTAAAGATTTAGGATTTGATTAACTCCCTGGCAGTGTGATGCCCTTATATTAAAAAACATACTTCTCTTTCTACTAAATGCTTCTTGTATTAAAGTTTACTTTGCCTGATTAGCATAGCTACTTCTTTCTTTTGATTAGTGTGTCCATGATAAATCTTTTTCCATCATTTTCTTTCAACCTTTCCAGATCCTTATATTTAAGGAGTGTTTGTTAAAAGAAACAAATAGTTGGGGGATGAGGAAGAGGAGAAGGATGCCTCTTATTCTAAGAGTAATTTACTTAGAACATCCCATCTTCATTTAATGTAATTACTGATAATTTGTTCACCTATTTTATGTTCACTTTTTCTCCTTTCTTGCCTATGTTTGGATGTATCAAATACATACTATTGGGGCCGGCTCGATAGCCCAGTGGATAGGGCGCTGGCATACCACATGGGAGGCCCCGGGTTCGATTCCCGGGGACCTCTCCTAGCAGGCAGACCGCCTTGAGAATGGCAAGCCGCCATGGGCGGGCCGGAGCCGCCGTGGGCAGGGCAAGAAGCTGCCACGGACAAGGCAAGAGCCGCCACGGGCAGGGCAGGTCGCCCGCGGATGGAGCGCAGCCAGCCACCCGCGAACTGAAGCAAGCGCCGGCTGTGAACGGACGCAGAGACCACCCACAAGCGGGGAAAGCCGCGCCTGCGCAGTGACCACTCTCAGCGTGTCGCCGCAGCGGGGGGAAGGGGAGATATGTAATAAAATAAATAAATCTTTAAAAAAAAAAATACATACTATTATTCAGTGTTCCTCTCTATTCACTTGTTAAACATTCTTTTTCTTCTGGGTTACTCTAAATATTTCCTCACTATCCTTCCCTTATTACAATCTCATACTATACTTTTACTACTTACTCTATAATGCTAGAATCCCAGAATGCTGCTAAGTTCTTTGTTATGAACAAGAAGGCCCCTGGTTTGGCCTTGTTCCTTGGATGAGGCCTTGCAGAGTTTTCATTTAGAAATCTAGCAGATCTTTATCTTCTCTGTAGCTAGATACTGTAAGAATTTCTGGAGTGCTTTTAAAAGATTTCTAGTTTAGTTCTTCAGTACTTATTCTAAGCTTCAGAATTTGGCAAATGACTTGAGGGAGAAGAGGCTGGGTGGGCTGGAAATCCTAAGTGTATATTCACCACTACCTCAAAAGCTTTCAACTCTCCCCTACTCTTCTCAAGGCCTCTCCCCTAGAGAATCATCATTTCCTAAACACTACAGGACCAGGGAGCAGGGCCAAAGGGGTATGGGAAACATTATTTCTTAATGTTCTGAAGACAAAAATTGAGGGCCCAAATGACATCGGATCACAAACTTATTTGGGGCACTGATGTAAGGTTGCTGTAATAGAACTATCCACTTTCGAATTCTCAAAAGATAATTCTAAAAATGGTCTTCTAATGAAGATAAATAGTCATTGGCACAGTTTGTTAGAAAACATTTTCACAGCTTAATTAATAATCATATTCACTACCTTCAATAGGCAAAAATAATTAATGAATCCTCGAGCCTAATTCAGGAGATTTCCCAAGGGTATCCCAGAAGAGGTAATATATCAAATTTCATAAATGTATTTGGCCATGGAAATCCTATTTTAGGGACCGCTCATGGAACTCCTCCTGATAATGGTGCCTTGGCATCTTTTTAAGAGCCCAGCTATAGTTTAGACACAAAATGAGAGGAGCCAACAAGTAGGATTATGAGACTTTATTTAGCAACACAGTAGAAATGGGAGAAAGTGAGATTTTTCTTAGTTAGGAAAACATAAGTCAGTTAAAGAAACAAAAATGAGAACCTGACATTAGCACTGTTAAATTCTACATATAATACATACAAATAAGTACTATAGTACATAAAGGTACAACTTGACAAAATAAAGCAAACACATGTAATGATCCACCAACTAGAAGCTTGGAACTACCAGGTAGCAAAAAGTATACTTGGGGAGGCGGATGTGGCTCAAGCAGTTGGGTGCCCGCCTACCACATGGGAGGTCCTGGGTTTGGCTCCCGGTGCCTCCTAAAGAAGACAAGCAAGACAGTGAGCTAGCACAGCGAGCTGACACAATAAGATGACGCAGCAAGATGACACAACAAAGAGACACAGCAAGGAAACACAGTGAGAGACAAGCAGGGAGCAGAGGTGGCTCAAGTGATGGGGTGTCTCCCTCCCACCAGGTTCAGTTCCTGGTGTCTCCTAAAAAACAGACTAACAGAGAGCAAACAACAAGGAAGGGGCAGGAATAAATAAATAAAATAAATCTTAAAAAAAAAAAGTATACCTGGCTACCTTTGGCCACCATAATTAGAAGCATACTCTGGGTCACAAAGTATGCACTAATGGAGCCAGCTATATAACTACAAAGGGAGAGATATCACAAAAGTGCACCACAGCAAAAGTATGAAGAAGAAGGTCTGAAGAGATTTTAACAGGCAGAATATTCAGCATGTTGTCAAGAGACCAGAAACATTATTCTGAAGCTACAAAAAAGCAAGTATTGCTAGAATACGGATACAAGGAAGCAATGTGGTATGTATGAGATGAGGGGAAAGTAAGGCCAGCCCAGATTAAAAAGGACTCTGAAGACAGATGTTAGTTCTTACAGAGTAGGGTAGTGGTAACGATAGAGAAGCTTCCAATTCCGTTATTTCAGGGACAATTCACTTGTCTTATTTACCAACTGGATATGGATAGTTTAGGGAAAAGGAAGATTCAAAGCTAAATGAACTGATGCTGCTAACTAATGTAACTGAGCAGCATATAATGATATAGCAATCACTATATAGAACATAGTAAAAGGAGCAAACCTGAAGGCCAAGGTTACAGGATCAGTTTAATCCATGCCATTAGGTAAGTAACTATGTTCATCACATGGCCAGGAGGCAGTAGAAAATAAACAGCAGCTCAGAAGAGGTTAGTCAGTACACAAATGAAGAGTGTGTGCCTGAGTAAGACAGAGACAACTGCAAGCCCTAAAGAAAATAGAGCAGCCAGGCCCTGGGCTTCCAGCTCCATACCAAGTTTATTCATAGAACACATCCTCTTTCTTAATTAGCATGAGTGATCCTGTTTTTTGTGAAAAACTGACAGACTAAGCAAAATATAACAAGAATCTATCTAAAGGTGCTTACACAACCTTAGGCTCAATTACTTCCCTTCATGTAGTAATTTCATGTCAATAGCAAATATGAAAGTGATACCCAGTGTTAGGAAGAATCTGAATTAACAGGATCTCTGGTACACTTTTGTTAGGAGATTTATGAATTGAGATTTATTCTTGGGGATCTAATAGTTTTCTTTAAGACCTTTTAATTTTTTTCCTTCATTGAAATGAAAACAAAAAGAGTTTAAGCCTATTCAGGGTCATCTGAATGACCCCATGACCCATGATTTCAGCATCCACATGTTCTTTGGAACCAAATGATCATGAAATTAGCAGCCTTAACTTTTCACGTCTTGGTAACCATGGCTAGCTGATACTGGCTAGTCATCTCTGGAGAACTTTTAAATTGTGTAATAAAATAATATGTTTCAGTATTACTGATAATACATTTCAAATAGCTGAGCATTTATTTTAAATTGCTAAAGTATATTTAGCCAAAAATTTCTGAAATGTAAATAGACTAAATGTAGGTTTACAAAAAGATTGCAAATGCTCCAAGTTGAAGACAAAATGCAAGTGATAAGAAAACTAGATTTATGATCAAATTATTAAAATGATATCAATGAGTCATTTACAGATATACAGATTTCTTCAGTGTTGAAGGAGCAAGCTCTAGACTGAAGCTAGAATTTTTCTTCAATATCTACAAGAATTGAAAATTAAGTTCAATTACAAATTCTGTTCCTAATTCCAGCACTAAGTGATACTTATATAATACAGATTTCAATAAAACAGGAAGATGTTATCTTACAGCTGAATAAGAAAGCTTATCAAGTGATAACTTAGTAAAAGTGTGACTGCAAAATTACTCATTGGAAAGTTTTAGTTAAAAAAGATGTCTGATCATCTTAAACTAGAAAATAAAGGCTTCAAGTTATGAATAAATGCATAACATAGTGGTTAATACAAATAGCATTCTCAAAAAAAAACAGCATTCTCAGCATGTTTTATTAAACTATAGTTCACATTCTTTGCACACTTCAACTATGGTTGTCTAGGAAAAGGACAGTTTAAAGGGCAGTTTAATAAAACCCCATCACTGAATATATAATACAAAAGTCTCCCAAATTGTATGTTCTTTCACTTTATGTTGTCTTTTGGAATACAGAAATTTATATTTTAACCTCAAATCTTTTATGACACAATTTTGTTTCTTTTTAAAGAAATCCACTTCTAGCCCCAGATACAAAAGGAAACAATTATTGAGTGTTTACTAAGTGGCAGCAAGGCATTATTCCAAGAATCCATTAAGTATTAATTCATTTAACCCTCACAAGAATCAAGTGGGTTAGGTCCTATTATTTACAAATGAAGAACCTGAGAGACAAAGAAGTACCCTGATTTTATCAGGATACTGCTTCCTAGATACTCACACACTTAAATTTTGCTTTCTACACTTAGGCTTCTTATATATCAGAAATTTGTTTTTATGTAAGAGTGAGACAGATCTAACCACTTTCCATAAAGATAGCCAATATATCAGCATGATTTATTAAACAGATTATCTTTTCCTTAATACTTATAATGTTACTCCAGTAATATATTAAGTCCCTTTAAAGGGAGGTCTAATTGTGGGCGACTCTGCTCACTGATATGTAAATTCACCCCTACATCAATATCACAGGATTTTAATTACTACTGCTTTCTTTTAAGTCTTTTTTTAAAATATATATATATATTTTTTTAAGATTTATTTTATTTATTTATTTATCTCCCCCTTGCTGCTTGTGCTCGCTGTGTCCATTTGCTTTTGCGTTTTTCAGTGTCTGCTTATATCCCTTCGTTGGGTCATCTTGCTGCACCAGCACCTCACTGCGCCGTGCGGGCTGGCTTGCCTTCACCAGGAGGCCCTGGGAATCGAACCCAGGGCCTCCCATATGGTAGACGGGAGCCCAACCAATTGAGCCACAGCCGCTTCCCTCTATTAAGTCTTAATATCTGGCAGGATGAACCTCCCATTTCTTATTTTTCATATTTATACTAGTATTGTTGGTTATTTTAAATTTAAATTGTCAAATTTCATGACAACCCTAAAAGAGTTTGATTGGAAATGCAATGAATTGGTATTCATTCAGTGAAAACTAACATATTTAAGATAGTAAGTGTACCCATTTATGAAAATGGAACATTGTTCCATTTTCAATTGGAATGAAATTTTGTTGGTTCCTAGCATTCAAGGAAATCTGTCATATCACCAGGTGGATACAAACTTATGGCAACATACAACTCTGGGACTAAATTCCAGAGTTATATTAAAATATTAAAATGTACAGTGGAAAAAAGATTACAAAGCCTACAAAGAAACAGGAAATGATGGTCCATCCAAAAGAGGATGATAAAAACATGAGAAAGCATCAACAAAGAATACCAGCCTGTGGACACATCAGACAAAGGCTTTAAAAAATGGTCTGGATTTGCTCAAAGAGCTAAAGGAAAACACCAAAAAAAGAACTAAAGGATATCAGGAAAATGGTATAAGAACAAAATGAGAAAGCCAATAAAGACATAGGAATTACAAAAAGGAACCAAATAGAAATAATGGAGGTGACGATCACAATAACTGAAGAGGAGTTCAGTAACAGATTGAATTGGCAGAATAAAGAATCAGTGAACGAGATGACAACAATGAAAATTATTTAGTCTGGAGAGACAGAAAGAAAAAAGAACTAAGAAAAGTAAACAGCCCAAGAGACCTGTGGGATACCATTAAGGGCACCAATGTCTGCACTATGGGAGTCCCAGAAGGAAAAAAAAAAAGAGAAAGGCAGGAAGCAGACTTGAAGAATAATGGCTAAAAATGTCCTAAATTTAACAAGACACGGATATACACATCCAAGAAGCTCAACAAACTGAGAACAAGATAAACTCAAAGAGATCCACACCCAGACACATTAATATCAAACTGTGTGATGTTACATGCTTGTGTCAACTTGGTTAGATTATGGTGTCCAGATGTTTGGTTAAACAAGCACTGGTCTGGTTTTTCCTGTGAGAGTATTTCATGGATTTAAATCACTAGTCAGTTGATTGCAACTTAGGGCTGATTACATCTACAACCAACAAAGGAGATTGAGTTCACAATGAAAGAAGTTTCATCCAATCAAGTTGAAGGTCTTAAAGGGAGATTTCAGGAGTCAGAAAGAATTGCTACCTCTACTTCAGACAGACAGTTTCTCCTGGGGAATCCATTGAAATCTTCATTGGAGTTCCCAACTTGTGGCCTACCCTACAGATTTTAGACTTGCCAACCCCTACAGTCTCATGAGCAAATTCCTACAATAAATATCTTAATATCAGGAGAAACGACTGGCCATGTATAAGACAGACTCAATAAGACTAAATGCCAATTTCTCATCAAAAACTACGATGGCAAGGTGATGATGGGATAACCTATTCAAACTGCTGAAAGAAAATAATTGCAAACCAAGAATTCTATATCCAGCAAAACTCTCAAAAGTGAGGAACAGCATAAATATTCCTGGATAAACACAAGCTGAGGGTGTTTGTCACCACTAGACCTGCCATACAAGCAAAGTTAAAGGAAATTCTTCATATTTAAAGGAAAGGACACTAGACAACAGATCAAAACTACATAAAGAAATAAAGATCTATGATTTATAATAACACAGGTAATTATAAATGAGAGCACTACTGTATTTTTGGTTTGTTATGCCACTTTTTACTTCTTAAAGAAACTAAAATGCAAATGCATAAAAAGTTATGATAAAACTATGGTTTTGGACACACTGCATAAGAGAACAACATAAAGGTGGGGGACAGAGGGATACAGGAACACAGGTTGTGTAGGATACTGAAGTTAAGTTGGTATCAAATCAAACAACAGATTTTCCTATAGAATTAGGATATTACATTTAAGCCCCATGATAATCACAAAGAAAATACCTGAAAAATATTCACAGAAGAAAATAGACTCTAAATGATTCATTACAAAAGATCAACTAAATACAAAAGTAGGCAGTAATGTAAGACTTACAAAAACCAAACAGCAAAATGACAGAAGAAAGATGTGCATTACCAGTAGATTAAATAATCCAGACAAAAGGTAGAGACTGGCAGAATGGATTAAAAAAAAAAAAAAAACCAAAAACATGACTGAACTATATGCTGTTTAAAGAGACTCACCTTGTACAGCAGGTGTAGCTGAGTGGTTGAGCACACACTTCACATGTATGAGGTCCCGGGTTCAATGCCCGGTACCTCCTAAAAAAAAAAAAAATAACAAAATAAAGAAACTCACCTTAAATTCAAAGACTACAAGTAAGGTGAAAGTAATACAATGGAAAATAACATTCCATGCAAATAGTAACCAAAAGAGAGCTTGCACAGCTACATTAATATCAGATAAAACAGACTAAGTTAAAAACTGTTATAAGGGACAATGAGGGACACTGTATATTGATAAAAGGGTCAATTTATCACCAAGATATAACAATTATAAATATATATGCAACCAAGAGCAGAGCCCCCAAAATATCTGAAGCAAATACAGAGCTACATTAATAGTAGATGACTTCAATACTCAATTTTAAATAAAGGATAGAAAATCTAGACAGAAGATCAATAAGGAAATAACAAGAGTTGAACAATAGTATATACCACCTAGATCTAAAAGAAATAGAAAGAACACTTCAGGGGAGCAGATGTGTCTCAAGTAGCTGGGCACCTGCCTCCCACATGGGAGGTCCCAGGTTCGGTTCCCTAAAGAAGACAAGTTGACATGAAGGGCTGGCGCAGCGAGATGACACAATGGGATGATACAATGAGATGTCTCAACGAGGAGACACAACAAAGCAGGGAGCAGATGTGGCTCAAGTGAATGGGTGCCTCCCTCCCACATGGGAGGTCCCAGGTTCAGTTCCTGGTGCCTCCTAAAAGAAGATGAGCACACAACGAACAGACAGAGAGCAGACAGCAAGTACAAATGAGGCAGGGGAAGATAAATAAATAAATCTTTAAAAAAATAAATAAGAACACTTCACCAAACACATTCTTCTCAAGATCATTTTCTAGGCTAGACCAAATGTTAGGTCACAAAACAAGTCTCAATAAACTTGTTTGGCTTATGGAATGGATAAGTCCAAAGGATGGCACAGCTTGATCTGGAGCCTCAAATGCCATCAGCAGATTCAGTTTCCCTCCACAGAAGATGCCATCAACACCTGGCCAGACCCCCTCAGAGACCCTTCCACCCAGAGAAGGTTGCCCATCAGGATCCCTGGGACTCTGCTAAGGACTGTGTTATGGCTGAAGAAGCATCCTCAGCCAAGGGCTAATCATCACTCAGGTTGATACCACCCCAAGCCCTTGGACTGGGAGGAGACGGAGGGGAACCCCGGAAGCTCAGGGAGCTGCCCCCAACACACCCACACACACACACGAGCCTGGGGTAGCAAATCTGCTAGGGGACTTCTATCCTTGGATAAACCGAATGTTAGGTCACAAAACAAGTTCCAATAACTTTAAGATGGAAATCATATTTACTGTCTTCTTGGACTACAAAGCGGACAGAGAGGAACACAAGAATGGACACACAGCAAGAGCAAGCGGGGGGGGGGGGAATGTAATAAATAAAAAATAAATCTTTTAAAAAAAAAAAAAGCAAGCCAACAGATTTCTG
>PVKH010028604.1:0-12800 GCA_004027955.1 Chaetophractus vellerosus
TTTTTTTTTTTTTTTTTTGAGGTACTGGCGCCGGGGAATGAGCCCCAGATCTCATTTGCAGGAAGCCGGTGCTCAACCACTGAGCCACATCGGGTTTTTTGTTTGTTTGCTTGTTGTTTGTTTTCAGGAGGCACCGGCAACCAAACCAGGACCTCCCAAGTGGGAGGCAGGCGCTCAACTGCTTGTGCCACATCCGCTCCCAGTGGTTCTGTTTCTGATGGACATTTGGGCTGTTCCTGATGGTGGTGCCTCCTGGAATGCACGTGCAGGGCTTTCCCTAGGGCACTAGAGACTGTGTCCTAGGGCTGCCATGACAAAGTACCCAAATGGGGTGACCTGAAACAACAAGCATTTATTGCCACACAGTTCTGGATACTAAAGGCCTAAAACCAAGGTGTTGGCAGAGCCCTGCTTCCTCCCAAGTCTGTGGGAAAGAATGAGTTCCGTGCCTCTCTCTTGGCAAACCACTGTGTTCCTGCCTCAGCCTTCACCCGGAGTTCTCCCCTTTTCTCTCTGCATCTGAACTTCCTCTTCTTACAAGGACACCTGGTAAGGGCCACCCCTCTCCAGGATGACCTCATTTTAGCTTGCCTAATTCTATCGATAATGGCCCTACCTCCAAGAAAGGTCACGTTCTGCGGTACTGGAGATGAGGACTGCAGCACATCTTTCTGGGGGGCACAGTCAATCAATAACATGTACTGAGATGTGAAGTTGCTGGGTCTTAGGATTGTGCATCTCCAACTTCACCAGATAATGACAAAATTGTTTTCCAAAACCATTCTTCCTATTTAGACTCTCAACAGCAATGTGTAAGAGCCCTGGTGTTCTCATTTTCTCCAACACTTGATTATTTCAGATTTTGTTTTTCATCTTTGCCAATCTGGTGGGTGTGAAATGATATTTCATTGTGGGTAATCTGCATTTACCTACCAATTCTTTATGTATTCTGGGTACTAATCTTTTATCCATTACAAACAGGGCAAACATATTCTTACAGCCTGTGCCTTTTCATTTATAATCTGCTTCATTGAGGTATAATTTATATAAGATATGCAGAACTGACTTTAAGTCTACAATCTGATGGTTTTGACAAGCGTCTACAGTCATATAAGCAGAACAACCATGGTACAAAAAAATTTCCTTCACTTCAAAAAGCTCCCTTGTATCCCTTTGTGGTCAATTCTCTCCCCCAACCTCCAGTGCCAGGCAACCACTGGTCTGCTCTGTCACTACGGTTTTGCCTTTTCCAGAATAGCCTATAAATAGGCTCATTCAGTATGTTTAGCTTCTTTCATTTAATATAATGCTTTTCAGATTCATCCATGGTGTCATGTCTATCAATAGTTTCTTTTTATTATTGAGTTGTATTTCATTATATGAATATACTACAATTTGTTTAACCATTCACAAGCTAATGGTAATTTAAGCTGTTTCCAGTTTGTGGCTATTACAAGTGACATTATTATGAACATTTGAGTACATTTCTTTGTGGGAACATACGTTTTAATTTTTCTTGGATAAATACCTAGGAGTAGAATTATAGGATTATATGTTACATGTATATTTAATAGAAGAAGCTGCTGAAAATTCCAAAGTAGCTGTCCCATTTGCATTTCCCCCAACAATATATGACAATTCTGCAGCTTCTTTTTATTTTTTTAAACAAGAAATTTATGGTGTCTTTTTCATACAGAACTTTAAAATGATAACATAGTCAGATATATCCATCTTTTTCTTTATGGTTGGTGCTTGTGAGGATTTATGAAATCCTCCACCATTTAGTTCCTCACATTGTGATTCTCTTGTTTGTAAGCTCTCCTGAGAGGATTACCAGATTTTTTTTCTTCAGAAAGGCCTTTTCTGACATTCCCACATAGCAATTCATAGGCAATGGACATGTAACTTACTATGTCACAGAATACAGCATTTGTAGTCACTACAGAATAATGTAACATGAAATCAAGGGTAAGAACTCAAAGTACTCGATTAAGAAAATTACATTTCAGATCACTTAAATTCTCCGAAGAATTTCTTGTTCTCTCAATTCAGTTCAGAATGGAGGTCAACCATGATTTAGGGCACAGGTTGGCAAACTTTTTCTGTAAAGGGTCAGATAATAAATATTTATAATAAATATTTTAAGGCTGTGTAGACCATCCGGTCTCTGTCACAAATATTCTAATTCTTCTGTTACAGAGCAAAAGCAGCCATAGGCGATATGTAAATGAATGAGTGTGACTCTGTTCCAAGACTACTTTATTTATGGACACTGAAATTTAAACCGCACATCATTTTTGTCACAAAATATCATTCTTTGGATTTTTTCAACCATTTAAAAACATAAAAGCCATTCTTAGCTCGTGGTCCAGACAAAAATAGGCAGAGCGCTGCATCTGGCCCTTAAACAGATTTAGAATAGTCCTCCTGGTATCCCCGTAAGGAAATTGGGTTACAGTGTCACCCCCATATCACACAGTAGAGTATTAGAACCAGAAGGGATTTTAGCGTTCATCCTGTTGAGTTTCTCTAGCCTCCCCTCTCCCCTATTTTATAAACGAGGAGGCTGTGGTGCAGAGAGGGAAATGGCTGGCTCCTGGCCACACAGCTAGGGAGTGACAACGCCCGGCTGCAATTCAGGTCTCTTGATTTAAGTCCTACCTACCTTCCTCTACATGATTTTGAAAACTAAAATTTAAAACATCCATAGCCACGAAGCCCATTCCTTCTGCCATATCCTTATCAGTGGCTACTCTTTTTTTTTTTTTTTTTTACCCTAAAAGAATGTATTCTAATAAACACCTTAACATTAACATTAAGAACTCATTATGCTTAAGTCTCAATATTTAATTTGTGTCATTAAACCTGTAGAGTGCAATTAACAATGACAATTGCATACATTTGAGAGCAATTTTGATTAGTAAGGGACATGATATTTGTGGAAAAATTATACATAGAGTGAAAATTGTTAAATATTAAAATACAAAAAAAAAAAAAAAAAAGGAAAGCTAAAATACCATTAAGGCACCAAAATCCAAAAAGCTTATGAAAGATCTCCAAAACAAATTTCATTCCAGAACTTCAGAACAGAATGGCAGTTCAGTTCTAGGTAGCAGAGGAATTGCTCCTGCAGATTGAGCTGAGGCCAGTGGGGTTGGTCAGGGTGGGAGCCTCTCTCCTTAGCCTGAGGAACCAGAAGTGGTCACTGCAGCGACCGCTTGTATGGTGACGTGTTGCATTAGCCTAGAATTCAAGCTCCATGAGAGAGAGTTCTTCTCTTGGTCACCACTGAGTCTCCATCTAGAACGGGGCCTGGGACATACTGGTTTTCAGCAAACGATGGATGAATGATCAAAATCAGTCTACAAGAGGTGATTCCTCGGAGCTGACCACTGAATGTGTAGAGTGCCTATTCTACCAGCTTTGGGACCATTCTTTGACATTTCTCCTTGGGGAATGAACAAATGGAACAACCTTAAAGGATGTTCCCCCATCGGGAGCCCCCTCAGAAGGTGGTCACTTCCATGAATGACTCATCTTGTTTGCCCTTAGCCTACCATTTGGGTTTGGAATTACTAGACGTTCTGGATGTAATGAATGCATTGAACGTATTGTCCTCTAAACTGTTAAACAATTGAAAATTCAGCAAGGGCAACCAGTGTTTATGAATGAGTCAGAAGTGTTTAGAATGCAGACATTTATAATAAAAAAAGAGTCCTAGGAATAAGAAATTCTAAGAATAATTTATAACTTAAATGTTTCGATTTCCTTTAAAAGTTCTTATTCTCAGCAAACATTAATCAAGTCATCCTACCATCTTTTAGGTTATTTCCTCCATTTTACAGATAGCGATCCAGCAGAAGTTAAATGACTTCTTGCCAAGGTCACATGGAGGATATAAATCTAAATTCACTTGTTAGCCCTCTCTCCTGCTACTTGTTAGACTGAAATGGAGGCTTGAAGACTATATTTGCTGCTCTCTGCTATCCCCTACTGACAGGATAAAGGAAGTGCAGCTCTCAAGGCCAGTATTTCTCATGGTCCTGGGATCAGAAGCATCGGCATTAGCAACTTGTTGGAAATCCTAATTATGGCCCCAGCACACTGAATTAGAAATTCTGAGGGTGGGACCAAGCAACAGGTTTTTTTTTTAAAGATTTTATTTAATTTACCCCCCCGCCCCCATTGTTTTGGGCTCATTGTCTGTTCTGTGTCCATTCACTGTGTGTTCTTCTGTGTCTGCTTGTCTTCTCTTTAGGCGGCACACGGGAACCGATCCTGGGACCTTCTGAAGTAGGAGAGAGGTGCTCAATCTCTTGCACCACCTCAGCTCCCTGGTCTGTTGCATCTCTTGTCTCTCTTCTGTGTCTCTTTCTGTTGCGTCATCTTGCTGTGCCAGTTTTCTGTGCAGGCCGGCTCTCCTGCACAGGCCAGCTCACCATGCAGGCCAGCTTGCCTTCACCAGGAGGCCCCGGGAATCGAATCCTGGACCTCCTATATGATAGATGGGAGCCCAATCACTTGAGCCACATCCGCTTGCCATCAGCAATATGTTTTAACAAACCCTCCAGGTGATTCTGCTGCACTCAAAACTTTGAGAACCACTTCTCTAGACCTGCACCGTCAGATACAGTCACTACTTGCCACACGCGGCAATTTAAACTTAAATGAATTTAAATGAAATAAATTTAATAGTTCAGTTCCTTAGTCACATTAGCGACATTTCAAGTGATCAAGAGACACATGTGGTTAGTAGCTGCCATATTGGACAGCACAGATTTATAGAACATTTCCATTGTACTGGAAAGTTAATTTGGACAGTGCTGCAAATCTAGACAAAAGTGATGGTAGAGAACCATCAATAAGATGATGTAACCAGAACAGCAAGAAGACACGTTGCAATGCAGACCAGATATTAATTTTTTGCTTTAGGTTCTGATGTCTTGGTCTCCTGGTCATCATAAAAATGAAGCCTCTTCACACTGCTTGAGTATATAAATCTCGTGTACATAACACCATACTTAACCAAAGAGCTTACTTCCTTCCATTCTCAGATGGATCAGCAGCAGCCCTGTGAGGGAGGCCAGGGAAGGAGCACTCTACCACTTTTACACATGAGGAGACTGAAGTTCAAGAAAAGATCAAAGGACTTGCCTAAGGTTACTCAGCTTTTAAATGGCAGTGCTGGATTCAAATCCAAAATTTCCATCTTTGCATCCATGTCTAGGTCTTTTTAAATATAGCAGGTTTCTGACATTTTGGGCAAGATAATTCTTTGTTGGTGGGGACCCTCCTGTGTATTATAGGATGTTTAGCAGCATCCCTGGCCTCTCCCCACCAGATACCAGTAGCAACTTCCCAGCTATGACAACCAAATATGTTTCCAGGCATTGCCCAATGCTTTCTGGGATGCAAAATCATCCCCAGTAGAGAACCACTGCCCTACAGCCTCATCACGTAAATAGGTAGACATTTTACAAATCATGTTGTGAAAACTATGTACTCTTAGGAAGCAATTTCAGAATAGCTTCTTTATCGCCTCTAGGCCATCTAGGAAGTGAAGGAACTAGACTAAATGCTGATTTCCACAATACCTTCACCATTCCTTAAGAAAATGAACACTAATTCTATAATATAATCTGGTATATAGTGAATATTCAAATTTCCCTTGTTGTCCCAAGAATATCTTTCATAGCTGTTTTTTTTTTAATTAAAAAAAAATTTAAGTCAGGATCCAATCTAGATTCCCAAATTGCAACTGTTATGTATAGTTAGTCTCTTCTAGTATTGAAAAGGGGTCAGCAACCATGGCCCACAGGCCAATTCCAGCCCACTGCCCGAGTCTGTAAATATAATTTTATTGGAACATAGCCATGCTCTTTAATTCGTGTAATGTTTATGGCTGCTTTTGCATTACAAAGGAAGAGTTGAGGATTTGCAACAGAGACCATATGGCCCACAAAGCCTAAAAAAATTTACTATATAACCCTTTACAGTAAGAGTTTGCTGACCTCTGTTCTAGAGGGTTCCCCAGCTTTATTTTTTATTTTTATTTTTTTGTTACATATCCCTCTCCTCTCTGCTTGCTCTTGCTGTGTGTTCATTTTTTTATGTGTGTGTTCTTCTGTGTCCGCTTTGTCTCCCCCTGCCGCGGTGACGCGCCGAGTCAGCTCACCACGCAGGCAGCTTGCCCTGCTTGTGAGTGGCTCTGCCTCCATTCTCGGGCGGCTTTTGCTCCGTTCGCAGGTGGCTTTTGCTCCATTCGCAGGCAGCTCGCCCTGCCTGTGGCGGCTTTGCCCCACCCGTGGCAGCTTTGCCCTGCCCATGGCGGCTCTGCCCCGCCCACGGCGGCTTTGCCTTCTCAGGTGGTCTGCCCCCTCGGAGAGGTCCCCGGGAACTGAACCCGGGGCCTCCCATGTGGTGTACCGGCGCCCTATCCACTGGGCCACAGCCGGCGCCCCCAGCTTTATTTTTAATATGATGTTGATTGGTCTGATTATATACATTTATATAGTAAACTTTTTATTGAAGTATCACACGTTATACATATATTTTAAAATAGAAAATATTTATGGGATTATCGGTGCTCTGTGGGGCAGAATTAACTGACTTTTTAAGTGTCTGAAACTATAAATCAAATTGAAAGGCAAACAACAAACTGGAAGAATAATTACAATACCATGATTTTGTCTTTCTCTGTACTTTATTTTTCAGGAAGGAAAGGAAAAGAATGTCATGCCTGATATATGGTAGATGGGTTTTAGTTACAAATGGAGGTCAAACCCTTACTGACCAAGTTTCTGTATCACTTAAATAGAGAAACCAGCAGGGAAACCAGGAGACTCCTCCTCTGGAAAAGCATAACATATAATTTCATGCATATACCCAAGAGTGTACAGAAGTTCAGCTATAGACATAGAGTGCCAACACTCTGAGGGCAGGGAACATGTCCCTCGCACAGTGCCTGGTATATGGAAAGTGCTAACCAAATTTCCATGGATAAATGAATGAATGCCATTCCGTCACACAGCTGGGCAGGGAAGGTCAGAACCATGATACATACACCATTTATCAGGCTAGCGTTTTCCTTTGGGTTTGACAAGCATGCACATTACACTAAAGCTTGGGCCTGTGGTTGTTCTGTCAGCGGGAATTCATGTTCAGGGAAATAGGATTCAGTCAGTCGGAACATGATCTTGTGGAAAGGAAGACACTGGTTTTGTGCAGATATGGAAAGCTAGAAAGTGTCCGGCTCTCCTTCCAATTAACCCAGGTCAGACCCTCATGAGTGGTGCCTGCTTCCCCTCCTCCTGGGACACAGAATTTCCATCCTACTAATCACCTAAGACATTGAAAGTGAAACATACATAATGCAAAGCAGCACTGCCAAGGATTTTATCAGTTATATAACGTGGCCGAGGCTGTACACAGTCTAACTTTCTCCCTGCTTCTCTAAAATGTCATTTAGCCTATTAAAAAAAGTTAGACTTCCCTAAGTAACAATATATATTTTACAACAATCCTTAAGGAAAAAAAAAGTCAATAGTCATCCACTCCAGCCCAGCTCACATAAATGGCATGAAAGAGCAAGCTGTTAGTCAGAAATAAAGCGGAAGATTTAAATAATTCCCGGCTGGTTCTTGAGCAGCGGATCCTTCTCTTGGTTTCCGGAGAAGAATGTGGCCTTTGCACGGTTGAGGAAAACATCCAGGCTTTTTCCTCTGACCTGTGTCTCAGCACTTTCTATCGGTTTGTATTCTTTGTATTTTCTGAAAACAATGCGTTGGACAGTTATTTAAAAAGATCTTCAGCTGTAAAATGTTACTTTCTACGCTCATTTACATGCACAGTGCCAGAAAGGGTGAATTCCATTTAAATTAATCTCTTATCTGTAGTCTCAGGAAAATATATTTATTTCCTCTTTTTCATGTAAGAAATGTGCCCGCTTACTGTGATTTGAGGTTATATATTAAACATTGAACAGACACAATTTTGTAAAATTACTGACATCCAGTAACATATTTAGGATTAAAAAAAAAGAGGTATAGCCACATCAATAGGCCAATCTGGTGTTTATTGTTCAATAGAAAATTCTCCTGCCACACACAAAATGCTTCATAGTGAAAAAAAAAAAAAAACGGGAAAATGCACATTTATGCAGGAGTATGCCATTTATTTATGACAATAGACTGTAGTGATTTAAAGAGTTTGAAGCAGAAACTTACTTGTACATCAAGAGAGCGATCACAGTGACAAATACCATCAAGCAGCCAATGGAGACCAGGGCACCATTTGCCATTCTTAAAGGGGATGCTGGGTCTTAAAACAGAAGCAAGACCATATTAGTTACATCGTCCACCTAGAATACATGCTGCTTGTAACGCAATTAAATAAATGAGGAAGGGAGCTATCACAGAAGGTAAATGGCTCTCTCTGTGCTTTCAGTAATCTTTTCCATTAAATAATACATGGTCTTCGAGTCAGCTTATCTTCCATTTAGAGAATGAGTTAGCATGTCTGGAACACTGTGTTATGGGTTCGGGGAGGGAGATGTCACGTCCTGACATCTCAGTTGACCGCGATCAACCTCCTTTGGCCTCATTTCCCACTCTGTCCTACCCACCTTCCAGCTTCTCTAAAAACCCCTAGAGCTTCCCTTACTCACCAAACTCTTTCAAAGCTCCATGCCCTCTGCCAGGGTTACCCTTGCCCTGGTTCATCTCAAGTGTCTACCCCTTTGTGATGCCTTCCCAGAGCGCTGGGCCACGCCTTTCTTTGTGTCATCACTCTACTTGCCTCTCTTCTACTTGCCTGTATCATAATGTGCTGCAATTATTTCTTTAAGCATACTTCTCTCCAACTAGCCTCTGAGTGCCATAAAGGCAGGGGTTATGTCCTCTTTCTACTCCTGAAACCCAGCCTATCAACTAGTCTTCTGTCTCTACTGCCAAAGAATAACTGGAGTCTACCCATTTTTCCTCCAGCTCCTCTGCCATCATAGCAGCCCCAGCCACCAACACCTGGCCCCGAGAGGACCTCTTCATTGTCTACTTGCTTCCACTCTTACCCTCCAACAACCCTTTCTCCACTCAGTAGTCAGAGTGATCTTCTGAAAACATCAGTCAGAGAATGTTTAAAACCTGTCAGTGCCCCCCCACCCCAAGCACAGAATAAAACCCAAACCCTAATGGTATAGGCCATCAATGTAGGGAAAGATCTAAATGTGTTCCCTGCTGCCGCCAAACTCCTCTCTGACTGTTCTCCTCAGCATTCACCCTACTCCAGCCTGCCTGGCACACTTGGCCCTTCTCTGAGCCTTTCTCCAGCTTTTCTGTCCATCCATGCCCTGTTCCCAGACTTTGGCAGGTGGCTACTCATTCTAATCATTCTGAGGTCTCAGCTCAGAGGAAGCCCTTCACCAAATGGGCACTGCTGGGTAGCTGGGACTTTCCTGACCATTGAGTCTAGAAGGCCAACATCTCTTTCCCCTTCCCGTGCTCGCCACACTCCATCCCCTCTGTTTCATTTCTTCACAGAGTCATCTTGTTTGTCTGTCTCTGCTCACAGAGGCAAGGCCCTTCTTCATCTTGTTCTCCACACTATCTAGAGCCATATGTTATGCCTAGAACTGTGCTTGGGCACAGAGTAAAAGCCCAATGGATATCTGTTGCAAGAACTGCAAGTGCTTCTCACATGTTCAATGAATAAATGAAGGAAGCTTGTTTCAGCTAAAAGTCTATGGCTTTGCCATTGAACAATGCTCTATTTCTTCTTCTTCTTTTTTTTTTTATCTTTTATGTTGGAATAAGTGAGGCCTCAGGGATTGAACCCAGGACCTTGTCCATGGGAAGTAGGTGCTCAACCACTGAGCTACATCTGCTCCCCAATGAGAGTTGGTGTTTTGTTAGTTTGTTTGTTTTTAGTAGGTACCAGGGATTAAATGGTGGGACATCATACGTGGGAAGAAAGTGCTCAACCACTTGAGCTACATCTGCTCCCCAACAATGATCTATTTCTGAAATCCTGACTTTGAAACCCAAGTTAAGTTACAATTGCTGCTGAATTAAAAGCTCTCCTTCTGAGCTTTATTTGGTTTTTGAAAATGGCTTGGGTCATACCTAAAGTTATCTATAGCTTACTACAAGAAGAATGAAAGGAAAGCAGGTATCTAAACATCTGGTCCAGCGAAGAGAACAATGGGTTGCCAGCACTGAAGGAGTAGAATAGAGTGGGTTATGACTCTAAAGGTAAGGCTAAAAAAACATTTTGCCAAGACAGTTTGAGGGGAATAAGCACTACAGTGAGTATTTTGAATACCATGCTCATTCCGAGGCAGAGGTTCTGGCGGCCCCAGTTTGCCCCTGCCTTCCCCAAGTTTTCCACCCCATGCCTCAACCCACCCTAATCTGCATGAAGCAGAAGTTTTCTTCTCTTCCACCCTTGTTTCTTTTAAAAATCCATACCTTTGATTTATCAACAAGTCCTCCTACTAATGTATGTGTGATTAAGTTTTTCTTTCAATGGGGTTGAAGCTCCTTTTATATGTTAATGAGTAAATATATGCTTCAAGTACATTTTACCTTGTGAGATAAGCTCCAAGTCCAAAGGAGTTATAAGTGAATTAGTCGTTAGATTGTACCTGACGATACTTAAATTAGGGAATAAAATAAGTCCTGTAATGTGTTTACAATTTAATCTTTCCCTTCCATTCCACAACATAGCACTTCTAAGAGATAAAGAAGTATCTTATGATAAAGTAGGTTGTAACTGAAATCCTGTCAGGGCCACCAGGTAGAACAGCTCATTTGGGTGAAAGAGGAATTGGATGCCACTAGTAAATGCAAATTTCTAAGTGAAATTCCTTAGTCTGTTTGGTTGACATTTTATCTCAGGAGGACAAAAGAAGTTTTTCTGGTGAACGTGAGGAATTGATAAGTTAGTTTGTTACGGTCTCAGTGTAATTCTTGGTAGAATTCGGGAAGAGGAAAGAGAGGACACATGGTAAGTTAGAAGGAAGCCAGGATCTACTTGGCTTCTCATTTCTCTTTTTGTCCTTATTTTTGCCCAGGTGGAATCTCATGAAAACAGTATGAGTTATCCTGACAATAACCTCCCCTCTGCGATAGTTTAATTGGAGAACATTGTCATATTTTGATGTTGGGCTCCAGTCTCTCCCCTCGAAATACAAAACTACTCGAACACACAGTGATCACTTGCCATCATTATTGGTCCATGATCCCAGAGGATTTTTTTCATCAAAAGGCTTTTCTTTGGCCATAATTTCACTGGGTCTCTCTCTCCCTTTAATCACTTCTTTAGTAAATTTTCTGTTTGGCTTTGATGCCAGTTCTCAATTCCTTATTCACAATGGTTCAAAGAATTTTGCACTGAGGTAAAGCTAAGCATTGGGAGCAAAACCCGGAACAGCTTTGCTGCTGGACACACACTTTGTCTGCAATATGAAGAGATCATACAACCATAAAACACACGCACCTCTGCCAGGCACAGATACGAGGGTGCTGGTGAGGGCCAGGCTCGCCTCGTCGCGCAGAGTGAGGTTCACACAGTACGTCCCAGGCCCTTTGAAGGCTCTTCTCACCGTCAGCAGGCAGCTGCTGTCCATGTCCACGGGGTCGCAGACCGCGTCCTGGGCAAGCTGGCAGGTGGGGTCAGAAATTACGGTGCAGACCTCGGTGGGAACGCTGAGACATGGGAGGGGGGCGGACCAGGGCACAGATGGCACAGAGAGGAGGAAAGAGAGGAAGGCGGTATCCGTTTAAAAAGGGAAAAGCATCACATTTCTAAAAAGTTGAATTCCCTGTTATTCCTATTCAAACCTTACGAGGTTGACTTGTCAGGTATAATTTAATCTTAAGCAAGCCTGGGGGATGAACTACTGTTTTCTTTTTATCTTCAAGAAGGCAAGTCTCTGGGGGTGTGGGGGGTAGTAGACAAATTATTCTCCCCAAGGAAAGGGGCTGTTGGGAGCTGTGTGAAGCCCAAGCCATTCCCTCTACATTTTGGCTCCCTAGAATACCCAAAGGTGTAAAAAATATTATTAAATGCCAGAGGCTGCCTTCCTTAGACTCTTTTAGAGGTGTAACAGCAACAACAGCTATTTATTTAGTATTTCCTCTGTGCCTGCCATTGAGTTTTAGACATGTCACACGATCTTGTTTCTTCCTTTCGATGGCCTTATGAGGAAAGTATTATATCCCAGTTGAACAGGCTATAAACCAGCGCAGGGAGGGGAAATAACCTGCCCAAGGTCCTAGAAGAAGTTACAGGTGGAGCTGGGACTTGAACAAAAGTTGTTTAAATCAAATAATTGTTCTTGTAACCACTAAGCTGCCTGACCATGGCAGCCTTCTTGGGTGGACAGGCCAAGCTCTGACGTAGGCTCTGATGGGGGGGGGGGGTCTCTCCTCACCAGGCCACTGGCCCCTTGCAGCAGCAACTTAACACCACAGTCAGGTTGAACTCTATTTTCTGCCATCCTCATTCTGTTCCTCTCCCCAAGCTGGGCTCTTAGCTATTCCTTCTACCAAAATAATGCCCCATTTTTGTACTATCCCATTCTCTTGATTAATTTATATGTATGCATATTTTAATGAGTTATTTATAAATGTAAATTAGTCAATTATTAATACTTTGAACTAGTTAATTGATCTATTGCTTATATATTAACTTATTTATATTTCATTCATTACATATAGTCATGACCAAATCATATGAAATTAAATCATACCATGCATTAGAGAGAGCTTTGTAGATTATAGATAGAGGATTATGGGCTATTG
>PVKH010028605.1:0-12811 GCA_004027955.1 Chaetophractus vellerosus
AGTTGAGCCTGTATGCCAAATGTTAGGGGGAATGTTGTCTCCACCTCACTGTACTAGGGGTGCTAAGACTCTAACCCAAAGATTGGGTAAGGTGTGGATATCACCCCAACACTCTTGGAGGATGAGGTCTGAAGCTTGGTCGACACCCAGATGCTTGATGAGGGTGGAACCAAGAAAATGGCTGATGGGCAAACCTGTGGAAAGGGTGGGTTCCCATGTGGCCCCAAGGAGAAGAAACCATCATCTTAAGAATGACTCTCAGACTTTGAAATGGAATGGAAGATGCCCTGCAGTTTTGCTGAACTGTAGAGGATCCACGACTCATGTTTAACATCTTAATTTCTCCTTATGATAATATAAATGTGTATTCTTTGTCTTTCCTTTTGTGTATTAGAAGCAGTTAAATTGTTTTGTAAGTTTCAGAGTTCTACAGCTAGAAGGAATTTTGCCTGAAGACAAACTGTATTTCTTTGATCTGATTATGATATGATTTGCAACTGTTACTGATTTAAAGTTTTTTGAATATTGTAATGTATTTTTGGAATTCAGAGGGTGGAGTGTAATGGTTTGGCAGTTTTATGTAATTATGAAAACCAAAAATATAAATTGAATCTTGCTTATAGACTGATCTCCTAATCTGGGCGTGACTGAGGCGTTAACTGCCACATCAGTGGGAAGTTGAGCCCCACCCCTTGGTGGGTGTGGTCTGAAGTATAAAAGGCTAGACAAAAGGCAGCAGATTTGAGAAGCAGGTTGAGAAGCAGTCTGATGTTGGAGTGAGCTGTTCGCCTGATAGTCTACAGCTGGCCTTGTGGAGAGACGCAAAGGGTAGAGAGCCTCATGGTCTACAGCTGAACTTGTGGAGGAAGCAGAAGCTAAGCCCGGAGAGAAACGCAGCCCTGGCAGGAAAGGAACCCAAAGGCCTGAGCCCCTGGAGACGTCGGCAGCTGTCTTGCTCTAACACGTGGACTTTGATGAGGGAAGAAATTTATGCTTTGTGGCCTGGTAACTGTAAGCTTCTACCCCAAATAAATACCCTTTATAAAGACCAACCAATTGTTGGTATATTTCAAAAGGCACCCCTATGCCTGTCTAATACACTCATCAAAATTGTGCTCCAGAGCCAGGTGATGAAATCTATAAAGGTGATATCATTGCTTCTATTTAAAGTAAAAGAGCCTGGAGTTGAGTCTAGATAATGGCCCTTTCTTGTAAAGGTTTAAAAATAAAGATAATGGTTGAATATACCTCATAGCTTCTCTTTCCTTTGTCTGTGAAAGTTTGATTACAAAATGTTTCATACTGTTGTCATAGTGGAATCTATATTATTCATTTCTGTGTATGTTATGTTAAAGAATTTTAAACTTCTGGATGGCTGGTCTGTTGTATTAATCTAAAGAGTAGCTAGTGTTTGAACCCAATCACCCAGGAACCTAAATGATTATTAAAAGCAACTGGTATTCAAGAAAACTGTATGGTTCTCAAAAGAATGTAAGTATAAACCCAAAAGAAGATATGATTGGATATTTTATACAAGAAAATTGTAGCCAGGTATTGAATTCAGATGAAAGTGTGACTAAGGGTGCACATGGCAATTTTTTTTTTACATTTAAAAAAAATTTGTGAAAAAGTTTCCCATTTTAAACACTTTCATGTATACAATTCAGTAATAATAATTAGGTACACAATTTTGTGCTACCATTACCAAAACATTTTCATCACCCCAAACAGAAACTCTGTACCGATTAAACAATCATTTTCCTGCCACCCCCAGTCGCTAGTAACCCATAATCTACTTTCTGTCTCTGTGAAATTTGCATATTCTGGGTATTCCATACAAGTGAAACCATACAATATTTGCCCTTTTGTGTCTGGCTTATTTCACTCACCATGATATCTTCTAGGTTCATCCATACTGTTGCATGTATCAGAACTGCATTCCTTTTTACAGATTAATTATATTCCATTGCATTTATATACCACACACAGCAATTTTAATGATAGTGTCAGTGATGTTAAATTTGTGTGTCAATCTGGCTAGGCTATGGTAACCAGTCCTTCAGTCAAAGACTAGTTTAGATTTGCTGTGAAAGTGTTTTGTAGATGTGATTAACATCAACAATTAGTTGACTTTAAATAAAGATTACTCTCAATGTTGTGATTGGGCCTATTCTAATCAGTTGAAGGCTGTTAGAGTAAAAACTTAAGTTTCCTGGAGAAGAAATTCTGTCTCAAAACTGCAAAATTAACCACTGCTGAGTTTCCAGCTTGCTGTCATTTCCTAGATTTCAGATTTGTCAGTCTCCACAACTGTCTGAGCCAATTCCTTCATATATATCTCCTACTAATTATGTTTCTCTGGAGAACCCTGATTGACACAGGTTCTATAGAGATATAAATTTTAAAAAGTAGTAAGTGTCTCAATACGCTAAAATCATAAAACAGCAAAATAGAATGATAAAGAAAAAAACAAGGAGGAGAGTATAACCATATTTTCCTTTACTATCTGGACCCTGTTTTGTGGGTTTAGGATGAAGTTATCTACTTCATGCCACTGTCCACTTGATCTAAAGGTCTTGAGTAAAACATGGCGTTTTGAATATTCCTAAGAATCCTCTACTTGCAGCCACTGGCTGGGAATTTTTTTTCCCAGAAATATGAGGGTAATATGTCTCTTTAAGTGAAAATCAACACCTTGAAATTTTAGTGCTGTGCCAACTTTGTAAATAGTACTGACAGTTGGAAAGTTGCTTATTGAAATTTCTTCACATAAGCAGCTTTGAAAATTCTAAAACTAATTGAGCTGTGTTTCTATTCACCTAATTTTAGAAGTTTGATCTTTGCACTTTGTTGCCTGAAGGTTTAACCAGACCTTCTTAGTTTTGCTTACTGGAATAAGATAACTTCTCAAAACAAACCTAGAGAGAATGGTGTAAAAATCTGTAACTTTTCTCAGAGACAAAAAGCTTGATATTCTTGAGTGGATGTCTGAGAAAGGAACCATGAATGCCTTGCACCTGCACAACTATATCTAAACTGTGGTTTATTAGCCACTGAAATCAAGGACAAGTTGGATGTGCTTGAAACAGACAACACTGAACTGAGAAATTACACGTACCCTCCTCACAAAAACCTTGGCATCACTTTTTTTTTACTTGTTTTTCTTCTTAACTACCCCTTTTCTTCCTCCTCCCTCCCCACCCCCCAATAAAAACTCTAGCTCCCATTTTCACTTTGAACTGGTTTTGGGTAGATTCCCCAAACTTAATACAAATATTTTGTATTAAGTTCCTAGCTTGTACACTCACAAAAAATCACCTTCTCACTAAGAGGCATGTTTGTCCTTTGTGGCACCGGATCAGAAGGGCCTGTCTATTGTAAATAGCCAACCTAATGGTAACAGTACCTGAAAAAGTTCTTTTCCTTGGGGTGTGAGAGTTGTCATTCAATGACGGTTGTATAACTGAGAAAGTGACGTCCATACCTTTAGATAATAATTCTAGGTTTATTGCCTAGGTCCCTTGTAGTATTTGGCCATGCCTGCTTGCAAAGGCTAGAATTCAAAATTTGAGATAACTTCCTTAAGACACATGGGCTCACCTGTCATGTACTTATATGTGACAAATGGTAAACTCCAGAAGGAACTGATCTTTGTTTTTAAAGGCAATGGCAAGACTTAGAACATGAGAATTCAAGAGTCTCTGGTAGTTGTGGAGCAAGCAATTTCATTCTTACTGTACAACTTCTTTCTCTTTGTGAGCTTTTATTTCTTACTGCACAAATTCTGCTATCAAGTTTTTGCTATACCACACCCCTTTACCCTATCCAAGTTCAATCAGAGTCAATACTCCCATTTTACAATGTCCTAGGGAAGCTTTTTCCAAAGTAACTTTTCAGGACTAGTTAACTGGGAGACAGATTATAAAATAAATATACTAATTAGCCATTGAGTTCAACAAAGTAACACAGGCTAATTCTCTCTAGGATTTTTCAGGAAGTAAAATATTCTGAATTTCATGGTGATTATCCAGGAAAAGAGGGTAAAAGTGTTTCCAAAACATATTTTAACATAAAATATTTTATTTCATTGAGAATCCTAGGAGACTTACAGTGCATAGGAAAAGGAAGAGAAAACAGTTCTAAGGTTTGATCGGCTATCCCCTATCCTGAACCTACCCGTCATTATTTAGGCTTGGCTAAAGACTTCCATGAAGGTCTCTCAGATTATTTTAATACACATTGACCTCTCCCTCCTCTGAATTTATCTTTCCAATATTGCTTAATCCATTCATTAGCTTGCAATATTCTTGAATTCATTCACGTGAATAAGCCTTTTCCTATTCTTTGCAAGATTCTTGAGGTAAGAGAATATCTTATATTAAGAAGGCTCACAGATACAGATAAGTTTGACAAAGTATTCCGCCTCTCTTCCTATTACCTTCTAAATTCTTATATCTGGTACCAAGCTCTCCATATTTTATTTTCCAACCTACACCCTTCCATTTCCATAAATTCAAATTTACTTATTCTTTAAGGTCCAGTGGAAATGTATTTTGGACATAAAACCCCTCCCATCCCCAGAATCTCCAATCAGATATAATATCTTCTATCACTGAAACGTCATGACACTTGTTTTTTTCTTAGACACATCTCATATTATCTTGAATATTTGGCTAGATAGACAAATAGAAACCCTCTTTGAATATACTTGGAACATGCAACAAGAGGAAATAGTTTGGCTAACTGCTGTTATTTTGCTTTGCTGAATGTGGTATGAGGGCTGTGGACAAAAGCAAACTTTATTGGGAATAGAGTGAATTTTGAGGACCTGTGCAAGAGATTGTGTGCGGGTAAGGGGGGAAACCTGGGAGAGAGGACAAGTGACTAATTTGGAAGTTTAAGTTAGCCTACACTGCTATGTAACATTTCCCTCCTTCTCAGGAAAATTTGAATAAAATCCACACTAATCACTATTGCCTTTGTAATTTGATGTGGGATAGGAGAAGGGATATACAAAACTGCTGAGTCAATCCCTAAAGTTAGCATAGGGTAAAACATGAGCTGCCAGTCATGTTGAAATTATATGAAATTATTTATCATTTGCATTTAAAATGTAAACTCCTGGAAGAAAACTTTCAAATCTAAAGAAATATTGGATCTTCATAGCTTTAGCACATTGCTTTGGAAGTAATATAATACCTAACATTTACTGAGTGCTGGTAATGTGCTAGGTACTATTCTGAATATATTACATGGATTAGCTCATTTAATTCGGAGATTGAAGATGATATTTTGCTCTTTTACAGAATAGGAAACTGAGGCCATGAATCACCCAAAGCTACATATCTAGTCAGGAAGTGGCAGAAGAGGGGTATATATCCAGGCAACTTGACACCAGAGACTATCCACCTCACCATTAAGTCCCTAATCAGGGTCCTGACATGTATCTTTTGTACTGGAGTTTTGAACTCAGTCTCAGCAAATTGACCACATTACACACAAGTTGTCTTCAACACGAGGCTATAATGAGCAGTGAGGGCTAGGTGATGATTGAGTGTTCAGCCTAAATTATTAGACTGGAGAAAATCGAAGAATTCTGGAATAGTGGTAGTACCAGCTTGGATGTTAGTACTAATTTGACTGTGTGATGCACTGGCAGAACAGTGGATGGTAAAACTCTGAGGTACAGGTGAGAGGTTTAAATTATCACCTTTTTTTTCCAGTGGTCACCCATTTAAATATCTCTGAGAAATAAAGCATCAGAGTAGAATATAATCAATAGATAAAATAAATAAGTCAATTCAATAATGTGATTAACTAAATAGAAAGTAAATTAAAACATTTGACAGGAAATAAAAGAATATTTGGTTTTGGTGTGTAGGAACAAAATTACTTAAGAGGAATATAGTTCAGTTGGAAAATACGGCCTGTTGCTGTTTTCCATGATTGGATTATCTAGTCAATTAAAAAAAAACATTAGAAAAAGAAAACAGGAAATATAGTAGCTTATTTGGGCCTACTTTGGTTTGCTTAAAGGTGAAAATATAGGTTACTAAGAAGAAAAAAGATGGAAAAAAAGCAAGTCCTAAGATTGTAGAATCATAATCATAGAATATAAGAATATAAGAATATAAACAAATAAGTTAGAATGTATCCAGTTCTACCTCCTAGTTTTATAGCTCTCGGTCTTCTGTCCTAATATTTTTTCCTAGACTTCCACACTCAATTTTTCATATCAAAATGGATACTTTTTATTTTCTTGACATAAGGCCAAACTAGTTAGAAATCTCAAAGCATCTTTTCCATAAAATTTAGAAACACAAATTCAGAGAAGCGGCTGTTTTTAGACAATTCAAAACTGAGCCAAGTAAGAATATAGGTGGCAGGAAATAGTATTAATTATTGTCTACAATGAATTTTTTCAACTTCCTGAAAATGAATTGAACAGTAAAGTCTCACTAAGCATTGACTTATTCAATACAATATGCAATACTGAGGAGGCAAATAGAGACACTGGAGATATTAGGACAATGACAGTAATAATCATCCTTAACCACAAAGAACCTCCAGAGGGATTAGACTTCCAGAGCAATCCTCTTCACCCTGAAGCCCTGCCTTGCTGAGAAGAGAACAGTGGGAGCTAATTAGTCTTTTTACAACCACATGCTTGTGGCTACTTAAACCCTTGCAAAAGGCTGGCAGTTCTTGCCCAGAGATCAAGATCCTTCAGGTTGAAATACTGGGTGAAAACAGTTGCCTATTCCTGGTCTTGCATATTCTTTTTCCTCCTATCCAATCAGATCACAAGACTTATTTCCACCTGTACTCTGCAACTGTGGTCTCCCACATGGCTTACAAACCTGGAGATTGATTCCTGGCCTATTATCATATTTACATCCTCTGTACAGTTTGGATCCAGATAACTACACTCAGCTTGCCAGGTGAAAAAAAAAAATTTGCCCTTGTCTGAAAACCTGGCTTTCCCTGACTTGAGGCCACACAAAAACGGTCACAGTCATTGTTTTTGAACAAATGGTAAAACTGTCACCTTAGCCTCACTGATGACATGAGGACTTCTCTGGAGATCAATCAATGACAGCAACACTTCAGACAAGTATTAGCAGACAAGCAGGACCCTTGACGTGCTCCATGATAAGCCACATTCTTTGATGCATATTAAAAATACGTATTTCTGGGTGCCAGCCCCAACCTACTGAATACAAATACGTACATAGCCATTTTGTTGTAATTCATGGATAAATGGTATTTCATATTAGTATCGCAACTAAAAGCAGAACACTGAAGATTATGAGGTAACAATTTGTGGAAAAAGGACTTTATATGAATTGAAACAATTAAATAAATGCCTAGGGAAGCATAAAACAATGTCCTCCAGGTGCACAGGCAGTGCTATATTACATCTAAACATATTATTTTATCAAAACAGAGAATGTATATCTTGAAGGAGTAGCAAACATTAAAATGGCATACTTATATTACTGATGAAGCAATGCTAACTACTTAGCATTCTAATCTACATGACCATGTGGTTAGAATTCACTGAAGGATGCAAAAATGACGTTTAAGTATGGTTTTTCAGCTTTTCAGGCTTCCTCAGTTCAAAGTTGATTATGAAGTTGAAACTGGATCTCAGATTTTGGCTAAAAACATGTAGTGCTCTCCTATAATTTACTGTTTCCCTTGTATCAGTGCTAGATATATTATAGTGCAATAGACCCAAGTCCTTGCCCGCAGGGGAAGTACATGAACTAAAAATGAATTAACCATCAAATAAGTAATTATAGATTGTGATAAAGGATAAAAAATAAACAAATGGAGTGATAGAATAGAAAACAATCTTGGTGGAGAAATGTATTTTGGATTGAGAAGGGATAAGGGAAAACCCCTTGAAGAAAGAGAAACCAGCCAGCATTATTGAAATGAGACCACAGACTATGAATTTTTTAAAAAATGAGTTCTGCCATTTATGAAAATATTCACATGCAGAAAGCAGTAAGGTGAGTGTCCATCAGCCAGAAGCTGAGTGACTTCGCCTCAATTCTTTACACATCTATTTCATGTGTTCTTTTGTATCCATGGGTAGAAATCAAGATCCAACCACACTCCCCCCACTTTTCCAGAAATTGTTTTGAAACAACAGGATAAGGAGGCTCTCCTAATCACAAGTAAATAAGCATCTAGTATAATTGAACAAATGTTTACATTCTGAAATCAGGAACACTAAGAGTAAACAACGTAATATATGAATTTTAAGAGAGATTAAAATATGCGTTATCAGAACCAAGGGGAGTCACTCTATGCAAGTTATTATGTCTGAATGGAGATGCAGATAAACATTTGAAAAGCAAGAGATGCTCATTATTAATTCATAGTGTTTAACTTTTAGAATACCTGACATGCAGGATTTTTAAAATTAGGGAGTGGGCATGCTTCTTCATTCCCAAGACTCCCAGGGATATACAAATCCGTACATTTTCAACTATATATTTACTAGGCTTTAAGTATACATTGTGAAAACTACATGATCAACTCGTGGGGACAGTGTAAAAGGAGACGAAGGAGACAACTGTGAATAATGTAAGGCTCTTTGCCTTCTATTATTAGTATTAGCCTAATAGTTTCTGAATTTTACTTTTACTGCTGTTATTTTTCCATGTAGCTTTTGGAAACTTTGGTGTGGTGTTTGTTCACTCAGTCTTAGATTCTACATTTTTATCTTCTAGGATAACACTTCATATGGCATTTAAAACCAGAGGTTCATGTCTAGAATTTGGGGGTTTTCAGTGTTTTCTAAACTATGTAGCAAAACAAATCTCAAATCTCTTGTGTTTTGTTGCCACACAAGTGTGTAGTACATGGAAAAGAATGGGATGTGTGCATCCCAGAAAATGACCAAGAGAACGTCACCATGTGAAGAGTTAGGAAAGAAAGTTGAGAGCATAGGGGAAAACATTTATAGAGGCCCTGAAGAAAGAAATAATTTGGCATATTTAAGAAAAAGAAAGACTAGCATTACTGGAGTAAAGTTAGGGAGATTGAGGGTGGCAAGAGATGGGGTAGAAGAGTTAAGTACGTTGCATGCCATACAGGGAAAGCTATGGTCTGATTTACACATTACAAGTTTACTCTGAATGCTGTTTGTGGACTGGATTAAAGGCAGGCAAGAGCAGAAAGAGGGAGGCTAGTAGTATTTTTATCTCCTCAACCACAACCCCCACTTAAAAACGGAAAACAGAGCAAACTAGAGTAGCAAACCAAAAAACAAACAAACAAACAAAAAAACCCACAATGGCAACAGAAAGCCACCTAAGTGACAAACTAATTAATAAGATATATGACAATATATCTCCACAATATGTGATTCCCAAAATATGAGCAGGTGAGGGCCAAACCACCTTGGTAAATATCATAGCTAAGCCAGACACCATGGTCACCTTGGTAAATATCATAGCTAAGCCAGACACCACTGAGCCCACAGAAAAAACTAGACCCAGAGAGTGTAAGGTCTGCAGATGATCTTTCCACAGGATGATGTTTGAATATGTCCTAAAATGCATCCAGAAGTCCACCCACTGAGAGGATTGACTGGAACCAAATAGATCCAGACGGGGCAACCCATTATCCCTTCTCTACGAGTCAGAAGGATAAAGGAAGTGGATCATGCCTTTAATGGTTTATTTGGTGTCACCTGTCTGATTTGAAAGCTCATATCCTAAAGGTCTGAAGAATGAATAGAGAGGGTCAGGTCCTTGGAAAATGTCAAGTAAAGGAAGGTGCCAAAGGAAGGGGGACACTTTCAGGAATGTGATGAAAGAGGAGGGAAATTTTACTTTTCTTTCCATTTTCCTTCCTTTCTAGGTTATCTCTCTATAAGTACGTCCCACTAAGTGTATTACATGGGGAAATCTATTTGATAAATACATTTACATCAAGACATTAGGGAGATCAACACCTAGGAAAAATTAACAGTGGACTTTCTGGCATCTACTTAGATATTCCTGAATTAAGTATTGTCTTTTACACTATTGGTCTGACTAAATACACAACCCTCCTGGAATGGAAATGACCTCCCTATAAATACTGAGGGCAAGGGAAAAGAGTGTTTAGCATCTGGAACTTTTCCAAGTTTTGTATATCTACAACCAGTCCAGGCAGCACAGAGTGGTGCTTAAGAACACACCGTGCCTATGCAAGCTGGTTTCTGAGTTTGCCACATACTACCTGTAGAACCGAATCACTTTAATTCTGTTTTGTCATTAGTAAAATCAGGTCAATTGCAGAATATACCTCGTAGTCTCTTATGGGGACTGAATGAGATAATATTTGTAAAAAGTCTTAGAAGAATGCTACATATAGATGGCCCCCAAATCAAATGGGTGACTTGATTTTGGCCAAAAGAACTGACAGGAGCTTTAGCAACTCAGCAAAGTTTGACAGTTTTTTATTTCATAAGAAAACAAACGAAATTATCTCAAACACCAAAGCCATGTTTTTACTATCAACTACCATGAATTATACAGGTTTTTTTTCATAATGCTACTAAATATTTAAGAGCAATGAAATAGGAATCAAGAGTTGAGAGGTTTGTGAGATTAGTTTGCTGATCAGTTGAGCTCTCTTGAGCAAGTCATTTGTCTCTATTTTACCTTATCAGTAAAATAGAATCAGTGATAATTTTATTGATTACTAACTCCCCATATAAGTGGCTTAAGTGGACCTTTCAATGAGTGTATCTGAATGGATGGAATTTGGTAAAATTCATGATATAATAGTTTAGGATTGGTTAACACAGTCATTTTAAACATATAATATTCACATATGAAATAATCATATAATATAAAAAATGTTAATGTCATCAGAACACATACCCAGATGTGTCAAGTGAAATTCAACATAAAATATAGAAGTAGGTGAAATTCAATAAATAATATAGAAATAGGTTGCTTAAAGAGAGAGGTCCAAAATGTATGTAGCAAGTGAGGTTTAATTAGTTCAAATTGATGGATATAGGATATGAAAATGTAGATGGAGCAGGGAAAATGACATCCTACTGTTAAATCAGTCCTACACCCTAAACAAGGCCTGTGCTTTGAGCTATCTAATATCATGACTTTTAGTGGTATATATTTAACCTCAAGCCCCCCAATTTAAATTCCTTCACTGGAAGGTAAGCTGCAGGACAACACAAACCATATCGATCTTCATCACCTTTGCAGCCCCATGACCTAACTCAGAGACTGGTCCATAGTGGATGCTTAAGATTTGTTGAAAAAAAGAAATGCTAATTTCATAAAGAGTTTCCCTGCAAATAATGCAAAATAAATTATTTTTAAAAACATTTTTCTATATCTTTTTAAAAAATTATTATATATCCCCCCTTTATGCTTGTTCTTGCTGTGTTCATTTTTGCGTTCCTCTGTGTCTGCTTGTCTCCCCTGCTGCGGTGACCCGCCCAATCAGCTCACCACCCGATGGCCTTGCCTGCTTGTGGGTGGCTTGCCCTGCTTATGGGAGGCTTGCCCTGCTCGCGGGGGCCCGCCCTGCCCGTAGCAGCTTTGCCCTGCCCACGGCGGCCTGCCCTGCCCTCAGCGGCCTGCCCTCTCAAGGCGGTCTGCCTGCTCGAGGAGGCCCCGGGAACCGAACCTGGGGCCTCCCGTGTGGTAAACCGGCACCCTACCAATTGAGCTACAGCTGGCCCCCAAAATAAATTATTTTTAACAAGAAGCAGGATAGTGAAAACAGAGACTCTAGAATGACTCTGTTACATTTTTTTTAAAGATTTATTTTTTTAATTTATTATATACCCCCGCTCTCTGCTTGTTCTTGCTGTGTTCATCTTCTGCATTCTTCTGTGTCCGCTTGTCTCCCCCCACTGCGGCGACCTGCCGAGTCAGCTCACTGTGCGGTGTCCTGCCTGCTCACGGTGGCTTGGCCTGACCGCGGCGGCTTTGCCCTGCCCACAGTGGCTTGGCTTCTCAAGGAGGCTGCCCACTTGGGAACTGAACCCGGGGCCTCCTACATGGTAAACTGGCGCCCTACCAATTGGGCTACAGCCAGCCCCTCTCACTTTCAAGCAGTATGATTTTCTTAATCTCTGTGTGTCAGTTTTCTCATCTATCACATGAGAACAATCCCACTATATAACTTTAGAGTCACTATGCAAATTAAATCTGTACTATGTGGAAAGTATTTAGGAATGTGCCTGAAGCAAGAAAAGTTTTTATATGTTAGTATTAATTTCATGATTTGTAGGACTATGATATCGCTCATTGGTTGATCAGTTCTATATTGGTTCTCCCTAAACTAAATATATATATATGCACCTATCTCTAGCAAATATTTACAGATCCTAACATGGGCTAGGCATTGTTTGAGATGAAGAAATCTTGGAGAGCTTACATTTAGCAGGGAGTGACTGACAATAAAATAAACTATGAATACATAAAACCATAATGCAGTATGTTAAAAGTTTGTAAGTAATATGAAAATGAAAAACATCCTTTAAGAGAAATTAGAACTGAAATTAAAGACAGTTTTCTAGTTTTCAGTATTAATTAGGAATGCCAGAGTTAGTAGGTCTAATTAACAAGAAGATACTTGAGCCAAGGCTTGAAGGACACCATAGGGTTACCCAAGTTTGATGGTCACTTTTATGTATCAATTTGGCTAGGCTATAGTTCCCAGTTATTCACTTAAATAATCATCTAAGTGTGTCTGTGAAGATACTTTATGTATGTGGTTAACATCTACAATCAGGTGAATTTAAGTAAAGGAGATAATCTGTGATAAT
>PVKH010028606.1:0-12811 GCA_004027955.1 Chaetophractus vellerosus
TGAACAGAGAGGGAAAAAGAGGTTGAAATGCTAAGTAGATAGAACCAAAGAAGGAAAGGAATGAAACAACATGCCATCCTTGAGAAATTGCAATGGACTAAATATGACTTGAGGGTAGAATGGGTATTAGAAAGAAACAAAGCTGGAAAATTATGTGATTTCATATAAGTTTATATATAATAATTTCTAGAAAAGTCAACAATCTCATTACGAATTGAAAAAATCAACAAATAATCTATAAAATGCTTTTAAATTTTCATGTTTTAGGTATTGAAAGGTCATTGTCATCTGACAAGTTTACAAGTTCCAGATAAACCCAAAATTTTGGTTTAAGTACACAATCTTTTTTAAAAACTCAGTTATTTTGAATTTGTGTGTGGTTAAATATTTTCTTTTAAACATGTAGTTTTTCATTTCATCATCTTAAACAGTAGTTTCTAATACTTTTGAAGATGAGGACTCTTTTTTAACATCCAATTATTTTGAAGACCAATGCGTGATTGTAGTTGTATTCTTAGTAACCTCTGAAAGCACATAATGATACAATCTCTTCTACACGCAGTACTGTGTGCAAGGAGACCCTTGGACAATGCTACACATAGCCCAGCAGGACTTTTAGACATTGCCCTTTTCCTAGGATGAGGTAGGATTTATGGACGGTTGATGGTGTTCCTGGAGCTTAGTACTGCAGGTGTTTTTGGTGTTCTGAATGTTCAACTTACTTCTTTACAAAAAGAACCTATTAATTTATTAAGGTCTAGAAAAGGAAAGGGGATTTCTCCAGATGCTGGAAGGTTCCCAAAGTCCACCTTAAAAGAATGTGTATTTTATTAATTACAACTGCATGTGTAAAATCTGAAACACAGTAACTAACATATGTGTGAGATATACTGCACATTTAATTTGTCTGTAGCTAAAGCTTGGTGCAGAAGTAGATTGCACAATCTTTGCCAAACTCTGTTATCTGTTGGAAAAACCAAGGCCCATTGGTTGGGAATCACCCAACTATATTATAGAAAATAGTGGTTTGGAAGTATAAGTACATTTTATTTTTCTTACAAGCAGACCCTTAAATGAGATAGAAAGTCATTAATAATAGGCAAAAATATTTCTTCAATCTCATATTTTTACTTAAATGTGTTAAAATGAAATTTGGTAAATATCTTGATTTTTAAGTTTAGATTTCTGGCCTGTTCTCTCTCTTCTAGACTTTTTTTATACTTGAATTTTAATATTTAAAAGTATATGTTAAATATTTATTTCTTATTTTTAATTTTTTAAAAAGATAATTGATTGTTTACACAAAAATAATAAATTAATATTAATTTATCAATTAATTGTAGCCTGGGACTTATGTAAAAAGTAAAATAAATGACAATAATAGCGCAAAGGTTGGGAAAGAAGAAATGTAATATACTATTATAAGGCTCTTGTATTATACATGAAGTAGTTTAAGATCACTTGAAGGTAGACTGTGGTACTGTATATAATGCATTCTATAAACTCTACAGCAACCACTAAAATAAAAAAACAAGGAGTTGTAGCTAGGAGATAAAACAAAGGAGATAAAATGAAATCATAAAAATATTCAATAATAAAAAGAAAGCAAAAAAGAAGAAAAAGGAAACAAGAGAGGGAAGTAGAAAACATATTGCAAGATGATATATTTAAATCTAATCATACAAAAATCTCATTAAATGTTAATGGTCTAAACACACCAACTAAAAGGCAGAGATTTTCAGATTGGATAAATAAGCCAGACCCAACTAAATGCTGCCTTCAAGATATATAAGGATAGAAATAGGTTAAAAGCGAAAGATGGAATGTTGTACTGGCTATGTTAATATCATACAAAATAGATTTCGAGCAAATAATATTACTAGGGATAAAAAGGTCATTTCAAAATGATAAAGGGGCCAACTTGTTAAGATGAAATAACAATCTTAAACATGTATACTTCTAAAAAAACAGAGCTTTGAAATACATAAACCAAAACTGATAGATTTTAAAGAATATATAGACAAACCCACAATTACAGTCAATATTTCTCTCTCAATAATTGATAGAAAACATATATGGAATATCTGTAAGGATTTGAACAACACCATCAACCAATTTAACCTAATTCACATTTATAGAATATTCCAGCAACAACAGAAGAATACACATTCTTTTTAAGGGCACATGGAACATTTACCAAAATAAGTTATATTATTGGTCACAAATCAAGTCTCAATAAATTTAAAAGCATTTAATTATGTTCTTTCACCAAAATGGAATTGCATTTGAAATCAATAATGGAAATATTTCTGGAAAAATCCCCTAATATTTGGAAATCTAAATAGTACACATCTAAACAACCTATGGGTCAAAGAAAAAATAAAAGTATTTTGAACTGAATGAAAACAAAAACACAACATATCTAAGCAGTACTCAGATGGGGAAGTTATAGTACTAAATTTCTATATTAAAATCGGGAACTGTATCAAATCAATGACCTCAGCTCCCAGCTGAAAAAACTAGAAAAAGAAAATGAAATAAACTCAAGGCAAGTAGAACAAAAGACATTAAAGATCAAAACATAAGTTAATGAAATAGAAAACAACAACAACAACAACAAAAAACAACAAGAAAATCAATGAAAGCAAAGGCTAGTTCTTTGAAAAGATAAGTAAAATTTATAAACCTGCAGCCAGACTGATCAGGGAAAGAAGACAGAAAAAAAATGCCAATATCAGGAATGAGAGTGGTGGTATTACTATAGATTCTACAGATATAAAAGAATAGTAAAGGAATATTATGAACAAATTTATGGCTAAAAATTAAACAGGCTAAATGAAATGGATAAATTCCTTGAAAGTAACAAACTACCAAAGTTCACTCAAGAAAAATAGATAATCTGAATAGTCCTATATCTATTAAATAAACTGAAATGCAGTTAAAAACCTTTCCACAAAAATGCCTCCAGGCCGAGATGGCTTCAGTGGTGAATTCCTCCCAACACTTAAGAAAGAAATAATACCAATTCTATACAAATTCATCTGGAAAACTGGAAAAGAGAGAATACTTTTCAACTCATTATATGACAGCCAGCATCATTCTGATACCAAAACCAGACAAAGACATAGAAAGAGAGAGAGAGAGAGAGAGAGAGAGAGAGAGGAAGAAAGAAAACTACATGTCTATATCCCTCACAAACATAGAGGCAAAATTACTTAAAATTTTAGCAAATTGAATCCAAGAATATATATATTAAAAAGATAATACATCATGGCCAAGTAACTTAAGGTCAGTTTAACATTAAGGTATCAATCAATGCAATTCACCATATTGACAAACTAATAAAGAAAAATCATATGATCAGCTTAAGAAACATAGAAAAAGCACTTGACAAAATCCATCATACATTTCTAATACAAATCTCATCAATTTAGGAATAGAAGGGAACTTCCTTAACCTGATAAAATATATCTATGAAACCCCTACAGCAAACATCATACTTAATGGTGAAAGACTGAATGCTTTCCCCCCTAAGGTCAGAGACAGGACAAGAATGTCAGATCTCATCATTCTGTTCAACATTGTATGGGAGGTCTTTCCCTGGTAAAGAAGAAAGGAAGGAAGAAAGATAGGTAGGAGGAAGGAAAGAAGGGAGGAAGGAAGGAGGACACTTTAATATGATAGTGGAGGGTTGGATTAGAGTCCTCCCAGGCCAAACGTTCTAAAATTCAGTCATGTATTGATGTCTATTATAACTACATTATAAAAAATGGTGAAAATTTTACAAAGGAAAGAAAAACTACCCATAAGCTACTGTCCTACGATAAAACAGTTAACATTTTGGGGTATTTTTAATATGGTATCTTAAATTTGGATATTTTCAACATGAATTTGTGAGTACAGTTGTCCTCAGACTCAATACCCCATAAATAGCAAATGTTGAATAAATACCTAGAGTCAGAGATGGAATTTTTTTAAGATCATGAATTGCTTTGCATATTTACGAAACCAAGTATATGCAGCTGTATTTTTACAGAAACAACCAACTTATCCATTTGTACTCCAAATCTTACAAAAACAATATAAAATATTTACTTACTGTGTATTAAATACAAATAATAATGTGGATGCCCTTATATCTAGCATTCACCTTGAAAAACAGAACATTACCATGACACAAGGCTCTCTTTGTGGCCCTTCCTGTCACAATGCTCTACTCTCTTCCCTGGAGATACATACTAGTCTCAATTTTATATTCATCAGTCTCTTAATTTTGTTTAGAATTTAAAAACAATTATTAGAACAGTTTTAGGGCTTACAGAAAAACCATACAGAAAGTATAGTCACGATATAACCCCTGCCACACATAGTTTTCCCTATTATTAACATTTTCCATTAGAATGGTATCTTTTTGTTTAGACTTTTACCTCCTAAATATGTGTTTTTTGCCTGTATTTCAATTTTTTCACATACCAGACAATTCAATTCTTTAAATGATGTACAATTTAATGTGCACAATTCAATGGTTTTTAGTATATTTACTACCATCAATTTTATTTTTTAAATTTAATTATTTTTTTACTACCATCAATTTTAGGATTTAACATTTTCATCACCCTAAAAAGAAACCCCATATTCATTAGTAGTCAATCCCTATTTCCTCCCACCTCTCCAAGCCCTAGTAAAACACTAACTACAGATTTTCCTATTCTAGACATTTCATGTAATTGGAATTATACAATATGTAGTTCTTTGTGACTGGCTTCTGTGACTTAGAATAATGTTTTCAAAGTTCATCCATGTTGTAGTATATATCGTACATTGTTCCTTTTTATTGCTGAATAGTATTCCATTGTATGGATATACCACATTTTATGTTTACCACATTTTATGTTTACATTTGGATTGCTTTAATTTGGGGGCTATTTTGAATAATGCTGCTATGAATGTACAAGCTGTATTTAAGTTTTATACAAATGAAACCAGACTTTATATACTTTTCTGTGACTAACAATTTTGACTGTACAGTAAGTTTTTAAAGATTTATACAACTTGCTGATTGAAGCTTTGGCTCATTATTTTCACATAGCATTACATTGTATGAATATACAATAATGGATTTATCTACTTTACCGTTCTCAGTTATCTGGATTGTCCTAGCTTTTTACTAATGCAACCAATATTCCTATGAATATTCTTCTCTATGTCTTCTGGTCCACAGGAGACAATTTTATTTTCTTACCATAACCATAAGTTAGAAATACAATTGGTATTGTGATATAATTCAAAATATAACTGAAGCAAAATTTTCACGAAGCAATACTTACTCTAACATTTAGTCTAACCATAAGCAATAAGTACTGATATTTTCTCTCCTATTTAAATTAATTGATTAAATTTTAAAAACTGGTCCCAACCAAATCAATTTTTATCTTACAACCACTAGCAGATCCTGGTCCTCAGTTATGAAAAATACTGCTCTAGAATATATACCTTTGTGTAGAATTGCTGGGTCATAGAATTTGTGCAACTTCCCTCTACTCCACTCTTCAGCCTGACACTTGGCTTTTGTGGCCAGTCAAATGAGAGTGTATCTTCCTGTCCTGATTTGCATTTTCTCACCCTTCCAATGTGGTTGAGCACCATTTCATGTTTGTTGGTCATTTGTTTCTTCTTTTCTTCTATTTATTACCATTTTTTCCTGGTACACTGTTGGATTTTATTTGCTAGTTGATTCAGAGGAGTTCTGTATATGATTTTTTTTCTTTCACTTATGTGTTACAGATGCCTTCTCCAAGTCTGTGGCTTTTTTTTTTTTTTTTTTTTTTTTACTTTTGTTATGTCAGAAATTATTCACTGAGGGACCGGCTGTAGCCCAGTAGATAGGGCGCTGGTACACCACATGGGAGGCCCCAGGTTTGGTTTTTGGGGACCTCTCCGAGTGGGCAAACCACCTGAGAAGGCAAAAAAGCTGCTGTGAGCAGGGCAGAGCCCACTGTGGGCAGGGCAAAAAGCCGCCATGGGCAGGGCAAAGCCGCCACAGGCAGGGAGAGCCGCCTGCGAACGGAGCAAAGCTGCCTGTGAACGGAGCAAAAAAGTCGCCTGGGAACGGAAGCAGACCCACCCACAAATGGGGCAAGCCACCTGCGCAGTGAGCTGACTTGGCACTTCGCTGCAGCGGGAGGCAGGGGTGGAGACAAAGCAGATATAGAAGAACACAAAAAATGAACACACAGCAAGAGCAAGCAGAAAAGGGGAAGGATATGTAACAAAAAATAAATAAATAAAAATTTAAAGAAAGAAATTATTCACTGAAATACAGTCAAATTTATCAAACTTTCCCCCATATAGTTTATACTTTTTCTCTCTTATTAAAGAAATCCTTCTCTGTCTTGGGGTCTGTGATGGTTAAGTTCATGTGTCAATTTGGCCAGGTTATGGTGTCCAGCTGTTTGGACAAGCAACCACTGGCCTGATTGTTACTGTGAGGATATTTCGTGGATTTAATCAGTAAATTGATTGCATCTATGACTGAATACATCTACAATCAACTGAGGAAGTTGCCTTCAAGAATGAAGACCTAAAAAGGAGAACTGATGATTTCAGTCTTAGGAAGTCTTACTTCAGCCAGCCAGTTTTTCCTGGGGGATTCATCGAAAACCTTCATCAGTTCCCAGCTTGTGGCCTGCCCTATGGAATTTGGACCTTCCCATTCCCACAGTTGTATGAGTCAATTTCTATTAAAAAGATCTCATAATATTTACATTATATATATCCTGTCAGTTCTGTTTCCCTAGAGAACTCTGATACGAGGGCATAAAAATATTCTTTTATATTTTCTTTTAAATGCTTTAAAATGTTTGCCTTTCACTTAAATCTTTAATATATTTGGAATTGACTTTGTTTATGGTGCAAGTTAGGAATCCAGTTTCATATATATATATAGCTAATCAGTAGTCTCAACACTATAGAGTAATCCTTTCTTTCCTCCCTTCCCCCATCTGCAATACCCTGTCTACCCATATTTGCACAGGTCTCTCTATTTTTTCTACTAGCTTTAAAAAATCTATTCCTTTACCAATATCACACACTGTTAATTACACACCTTTCTAAAAAGTACCTTCACTTTGTTCTTCAGAAGGGGCTTGTTCTTAACTCTTCCTGCCACATTTCAGAATCAGCTTATCGGCACTAGGAAAATCACTGTTGGGACTTTGGAGTCACTAGAATCTATAGATCAACCTGGTAGAAACTGGCATCTTTACAACATTGAGTCTTTCTCTCCAGAAGCATAGTATCTCTGTCCATTTATTTGGGTCCTATTTAATGACCTTCAATAACATTTATAATGTTCACGATAATGGTTTGCTCAATTTTTATACATAATGGTTTTGCTCAATGTTTTTGTTCTAAACGCAAACGGTACGTTTAAAAATTTAAATATATCAAATCCTGGTTTTGTAAATGGGGAATTTAGATTACACTCAAGTTTATGAGAAACTGAAGAGAACATCTGGATTATTCTGAGTTCTACATTATGGAGGTCTCTCATATATACTCATGCATGATGGCAGTAAAATGTGGTAGCATTCAAAATATTCTACTAAGAGTATAAACATCTGGCCTATATTCCATGAACCACAGAGAATGGGAAATTTTGTGCTTTGTGAACAAAAGAAGAAATAAAATATATATGAGTATTCTTACAACCAATGAATGAAAAGCTGATGTAGAATGTTAAGCTACATTTTTCAGCAGGGATTATTGTTTTATTCAACACTTCTGTAGAAAAATTTTTGTGTTTTTTTTAAATACACTAAAGAGTCACATCACAATTTAACATCAGGCTTGAGACTCTAACTGAATTAATATATCTCTGCTTAGACATTACAGGGTTTTTGTGGGAATAAAATGAACTGGCTAAGGGTATCAAGTGGGGAAATAGTAGAGCAAGCGTCAGATCGCACTGATTTTGATTAAATCCATGTACTCATGGGGGAATTTAATTTGCGGTTACTTACTTCTTTTCTAACGATTTTGGTTCTCTAATATAGTGAACTACTGAAGTATTTATAAAAGGAAAATTCCTTTAGCCTTTCAGAAGCTGAAACTCTAACCTGTTCTCTGGTGGATTTCACTTTAGATTGCCACAATAGCCATTTTGATTCTATACCATAACACAAGGCTGTTTGAGTGTTCCCAAATCTTTGTCTTCATTCTTTTAACTATTCTCAATCACTGAGGACTATTTAAAAGTGTCATTGCTTAATACGGAAGTCAAAAGACATTCAACTCTTTTTAACTGACAGTACCATTAAAAGCCAGGTACATTTAACACCCACACTTAAATGTACCATGCTTTTTCTAAATTATAGTACTTAATCTATTTACCAAAGCTTGACCTTAGCCCATTGTTTTATCAGCTATGGTTCTTTCTTCATCCTTCTAGGATTTCCTAGAAGGAAATTAAGCTTAAGCTGAAAATCTTTCCCTGAAGATGTTGGAGCCTTGTTCACATAGCACCTAATTTTGTTGGATCTCCTTACTGATATATAAAATTTCCCTGCTACTCAGATTAGGAACAAAATGCTATTAATTGTTTTATAAATACTATCATCTGAACTGATTTGGATCTTTAGAGGTCGAAGGGAAAGATCTAGTCATTTCCAATTACTGGAAATTGTGCCAGTATTCAGTGCTTCAATAAGACTATTCATTTCAGGGCCATTTGCTTCATGGGGGCTCAGCAGCTCCTTGTGGAGGTAAAGTTTAATGACTTCATTCAAATGCAAAATATACAAGAGAAATTTATGAATCTTCATGGGCTTTACATTACACTCAAGAATAGATGCATTCCTCCCCCTTTTCCTTTGTTTTAAGACGAATTATTTTTTGCTCTCCTTTCCTCTACTTGACCTTTTATGTTTTCCTGGACAGCTTAGCACTATGTTCCACACGGATATGACTTTAGAAACTCATATCATGTGCTATATCCAAATTGGAGGAACCTGGAGAAATTTCTGCCTGCTTGGTTTTGCTTTATTTGTTCAGCAAGTAATCTGATTCTAGGCCCAGCGCTCTGCTAGAGGACATATAACAGACTTAAAAAAAAAAAAAATCTGTTTTCTTTGTTAGATGCCAAGAATCCAAATCTCCTTCCTATTCAGGGGTCATATGTAGTATTGTATTAGTCAGGGTTCTCCAGATAAAACAGTACCATCAGGATATGTATATGTGTGTACGTGTGTAAGTGTATATATATGTATTATTAAATATTATGAGACTTATTATAGGTATTGGCTCACATATTCATAGGGATAGACAAATACAAATTCCACAGGGCAAGTTCAGAACTTGGATGAAGGGTTATTTGTTGTTGTTGTTATTTTCAGGAAGTACCGGGTATTGATGCCAGGACCTTATACATGGAAAGCAGGTGCTCACCCACTGAGCTACAGCGGCTCCCTTGGATGAAGGTTTTGATGAATTACCCATGAGCAGCTGGTTAAAATAGAGACAAATTCTTCTTTCTGACTGCTGAAATCAACAGTTCTCCCTTGAAGGTCTTCAGCTGATTAGAGGATACTTCTCTCATTGCTGAGGGCACTCTCCTATGTTGATAGTGAATATAATCAGCCATAGATGCAACTGACTATTGACTCAAATCCGGAAAATACCCTCATAGGAACAATCAGACCAGTGCTTGTTTAACCAACCAACTGTACACCAAAACCTAGTCAAGTTTTGCACATAAACATAACCATTCCAAATATATATATTAATGAAGGGTCAGATGCCCTGCCCTCCACTGTGGAATCAAAATGGGAAGAGCTTTCCTCTCCCGACCCAATAGTATGTTCAGAAGTGGAGAAGAATGAGAGCTAAATTCACCCAGTTGGACTCGCTAGCCTGGAACTTTGTGGTCAAGAATATGACCTATCCTGGTAAAAAGTACCATGTGCATTTGAAAATAATGTTTTCTAGTGTTGTTGGGTGTAATGTTCCACAAATAAAAATTATGTCAAGGTGATTGATAGTATTGTTCAGTATTCTATATCTTCCCTGACTTTTTTTCTCTGGTTCTCTCAATTGCTGAGAAAGGGGCATTAAAATCTCCAACTATAATCGTGGAATTATCTATATTTCCCTTTAATTTTGTCAATGTTTGCTTCATGTATTTTTAAAATATATTTTTTATTAGAGAAGTTGTGAATTTCCATATATCACCCCTCTACCAACACCTTACCTTGTAGTGGAACATTTGTTACAGATTATGCGAGAACATGATCAGACTATTAACACTATGGGCCATAGTGTACACTTGGTATATTTTTCTATACATCCCTATTATTACCACTATGTATTAGTATTGTACATTTGTTATAGTTCTTGAGAGAACACTCTCATATTTGTACTGTTATGGGACTGTATAACACAGAGGACCATTGGTGGAAGATGGACTATGCTTCATGTGTTTTGGAGCTCTGTTATTGGACAGATACATATTTATGATTGTCATGTCATAATGATGAATTGGCCCTTTTATCATAATATAGTATCCCTCTTTTTCTAATGATATATATTTTTTGAAATCTGTTTTGTCTAATACTAATTAGCCATTTTAGTCTTATGCTTACTGTTTGAATAGCATTATCTTTTTCCATCCATTTCCTTTCAACCTATCTGTGTTTTTACATTAAAGTCTGTTTCTTATATATTTTAATGTAATTATTGATATGATTGGGTTTTGGTTTGCCATTTTATTTTTTGTTTCCCATTTATTTTCTATGGTTTTTGTTTTTATGTTCCTCCTTTCCTGCAATTTTGATTGTTTGAATATTTTTTAGAATTCTATTTAATTATTTTTTCCTAATGACTCTTTAGTTAAACTTCTTTGCTTTTTTCCCAGTTGTTACCCCAGAAATTACAATGTATCTCTGTAACTTTTCACTGTCTCCTTACACTTAATACTGTGCTATTTCATACACAATGTTGAAATCTTGCAACTTTATAGGTCCACATCTCTGTCCTTTATGTTACAATTGTTATATATATTATTTTTACATATGTTATAAATTCCACAAGAAAAATGCTTTAATTTGTGATTTAAATAGTTATATGGTTTATAAAGAAATTAAGAGGAGAAATGCAAAAAGAAAAAAAAATTGTTTGCCATTTACCCAGATGTTTGTCATTTTCTATGATTTTCATTCTTTCCTAAGGATCTGAGTTTCCATCTGGTTTTATTTCCTTTGAGCCTAAAGAACTTTTGTTAGCATTTCTTATAGTGCAGGTCTGCTGGCTAAAAATTCTCTTAAGTTTTCTATTATCTGAAAATGTCTTTATTTTTGAAAGATATTTTGCTGCTGGATATTGAATTCTGGAATGAGAGTTTTTTTTTTTTTTTTCTTTAAGCATTTTAAAGATGGTATTCTACCTCCTTCAGGCTTCTGGATTCCAATGAACCATTAATTGGATTTCCCCCCTGTATATAATGTATTATGTTTCTGTTGATGCATTCAAGATTTGCTCTTTCAGCTTTCAGCACAGAGTCGGCTTCTTTCTGTTTATTTTGTTTGGTATTCATTTAACATCTTATATCTGCAAATTTCTGGCATTCATCAAAGCTGGGAAAATTTTGGTCATTATTTCTTTCAATATTTTTTCCTGACCATTCTCTCTCTTTTCTTCTTCTGGTATTCCAAATACATGTATGTTGGATTGTTTGTTATCATGTAGCAGGTTTCTGAGGCTCTGTTCATTTTTTAAAAATCACTTTTCTCTTTGTTCTTCATCTTGGATGCTTTCTCTTTTTCTACCTTCAAGTTCATTTACTCTTTCCTCTGTTATTTCCATTTGGTTCTTAAGTCCACCTGGTGATTTTTAAATTTCTGAAATTGTAATTCTCACTTCTGGGATTTCCAATTCAGTATTTTTAAAAAACAGTTTTTAATTTGTGTGTGTGGTTTTTTTACTTTTATTTTTTCTCTGCTGAGATTTCCTATTTGTCTTCAGAAAGTTTCATTCATTGAAAACAAGTTTGTTTTACTTTGTTGAGGATAGTTCTAATAGTCACTTTAAGATTCTTATATGTTAGTTCTAACATTTTATTCATTTCAGGATCAGACCCCAGCGAATGTGACCCATTTGGCTTTTCATGTTGAATGACTTTGGATTATATCTTGGACTTTATGAAGGTTAAGTTGAGGAGATTCTGGATTCTACTGTTTTTCTCAGTTCAGTGTTATTTCCTTTCTAGTGGTAGGTAGTTTTCTTGGCTGGTTTTTGAACTGCAAACTCTGTACCTGGGGGAGGGAAGAGAGAGCAGTTCTGATTTCAATTCAGATATTTTCTTTTTAATTGAGCTGCTCTGAGTCTGTCTTGTGCGGTTGAAGATCTCTCAGACAGAATTTTACCTTTCTGGAATTATCCAATCCCTTCAGCATTCAAAGTGAATGCATTCAAGGTGCTGGCTTCACTTTTCTGGTTTCCCTGACCCCCCCAAAACTGAAGGGTTTTCAACATGCACCCCTGCTGTTGCTGAGCCTACCCCAAGCTAAACACCGAGGAGAACTTTCCTATAGTTTTTCTTTTGTCCCCCAAGCAAGCTTGTCCTTCCTACCCAGCACAGAGTCTTCCTGCCTCTGTTAACATTTCAGTATTTTCAGGTAGTTGCTTTTTGTATTATGCTCAACTTTTATAGTTGTTTTCTGCTGTGATGATCATCTAGTAGTGCCATAGTCTGGTCATATTTGGAAGTAGAAGTTCCATCCCAGCCTGGAATTTATTATGTATTTATTTTTTAGATATG
>PVKH010028607.1:0-12808 GCA_004027955.1 Chaetophractus vellerosus
GACAATTTCCAAGTCCCAAAAAATCCCCTGTATTAAAACTGTTTTTCCATCTCCCTGCCCCCAGAGCCTCCAGTGGCCACTGGCTCCACATCAATGCTGTAATTTCTTCCATTGCTAGAATCACAATATGTCTATAGTAGAATACCAGTAAGTCCATTCTAGTCCATAACTCTTCCCCCAATCCCGAGGGTTCTGGGATGGTGCCATCCACTCCACCTCCAATTGAGAGGAGGCTTATATCCCATGGGGAAGATGGATGGGACTATCCTGCCTGCAGCTGCAGATGCTCTCCATTCCCTAGGAAAGCTGTTGTCCATCATCATCTCCCTGCCAGTTGTCTTGGGGGAGTCCAATGACCTGCAGAGTAGGTGTTGCAACTCCGCCGAAGTTCTGGGCCCAGCTGGCATATGGACAGCCCAAAGACTCGAGTCTCTGGAGGTACACCTACAAACTCCAGCACCAAGTATAGGTTTAAATAGAAGGGACAGATGAGCCATGTACAGGAAAGACATGATTGAGTCCAACTCTGTCACTCTCCCGAGCACAAACTCCAGGGCCCACTGGCAAGGCACCAACTCCAGAGCTATCCACCCTGACTATAGGACCTGGGTTTCTCCAGAACCCTCAGGAGCCCCACTATTTGGTGGTAGTGTCCACTTCGGAAGTTTGTGAGATCCTGCTGAGAAGCGTGAAAGAGTTACCTCTGGGATGACCTCCTGACTCACTTTGAAGTCTCTTAGCCATATAAACTCATTTGTCTTTACATTTTCCCCATTTTATTTGAGGTCTTTTTCCAGTTGCATTTCTGGTTGGTGCTTGGTAGAAATCCCTCGGTGCCAGGGAGGCTCATCCCCAGAAGTCATGTCACACACTGTGGGGAAGGTAATGCATTCATATGCTGAGTTTGGCTTAGAGAGAGGCCACCAAGGATGCTCTCAGGAGGCAACCCTTATGCACCCCATAACAATAGGCTAAGTTTCAATTTCAAGCGCAAAGGCTCATAAGCCTATTCATCAATATCAAGGGCCCATCAGTGGATCATCCTCCTTCGCCATTTCACTGCCCCTGCACTTGGGAGACTGTTGCTGCTCCCTTAGAGAATGTGGCAGAGCTCTCCAGGATGGGAATTCAGTATTCTCTCGGTTATTGTGTGAGTCTCCACCCACTGTAACAATGCTCTGTGAACATTTGAACATTTTTATATACCTTATATGTATACTCAGATGAGTTTCCTCCCATGCATCCCCCATCACTGACACCCCACACCAACGATCCTCCCCCACCCCAGTTGTAACTCTTCTGTGATCCAAAGCTTCTTCAAAAATGTAGCCATTACAATAGCCAAATACAATTAATAGGAAAATGAAACACTAATGATAAATTTAAATATAAGAAATAAAATACATCAAAATTAAAAAACTAAAAATACAGTAAAATTAAAAGATTGGGATATTAAAAAATGAAAAATATTAAAAAAATTTTTTTTTTGACATTTTGCCTTTCATCAGCGCAATATCTGGTGTTCTGTCTGTACCGTGGCACCTTCCCCCAATCATTCCCCAGTGTCTCACTTTCATTTTGTTTTCAAAGAAGTTTTAGGTCACAGCAAAGTACAGAATCCAGGAGATTCTCATACACCCAACATCCTCCTCCTTCCCCTCCCCCCATATTAATACCCTTTTATATGTGGATGGTACCTTTGTTATAACTGATATACAAATAGTGAAACATAGCTACTAAACATGGTCAATGCTTTACATTACTGTTTACATTTTAGACCATAAACTTTTATAAATTTTGATGATATTTACCATGTCCTGTGTCCATCATTGTAAGATCATGTAGAACACTTCCACTGTCCACTAAATACCCCCTGTTTGATCTATTCTATTCCTCCCTCCCCTTCTCCTTGGGGCCCACGGCGACCCCATGGCTTCACTCCTTGGATGACAAGATTCATGCAACAAGACTGAGGTCTTGACACACTGGTTTGTCCTCCCCTATTAGCTCTCAAGAGACTCTTGCCTATCTATTTGTGAACAAATCAGTCCTCCCAAGGATAGGAGTCCAACACCTTCCCGCTCATTATGTGAGTCTCCACTCACTGATACAACACATTATGACAGAATGATCACTCATACACTCCCTAGAAGCCTGCTCTGGGTGTGCTCTGTCCCTAATGCCCCCCTATCCAACACATTAAACCAGTAACCCTTCCTTGTCATATTGCCATAAGAGCATTCCCAACTTTGTACTTTCAATGACATACCTGCAAATCCCCACTGTTCACCTGGTACCTCTACCAACCCTCCCCCCAGTACCCTGGATCTTGTAACCCACTCTTCCCAATTTACCCATCTGTCAAACCTTCACCACCTAACCCAATAATATCACCAACTTCCTGTCATATCCCTTCCATACGCAACTACACACTTTCACTTTACCATAGATTACGTCCATATGGGTATGGACTCATGGACTTATGGCTCACAACCTTTTTCTCCCTTTCTATTTCTTGTAAACTTATCTTCCAGGCAATAGCTCTCTGAGTCTGCTCGATTTGTTTAATTAACATCAGTGAGGTCATGTACTGTCCATCTTTCAATGCCTGGCATGCTTCATTCAACATAAGGTCCCCAAGATTCATCCATGTTATCCCGTGTGTTAGCACTTTATTCCTTCTTACAGAGAGTAATATTCCATTGTATGTCTGTACCACATTTTGTTTATCCATTCATCTGTTGATAGGCACCTGGGTTGATTCCAACTTTTGGCAATAGTGAATAATGCTGCTATGAACATTGGTGTGTATGTATCTGTTCATGTCTTTGATTTCAATTGTTCTGGGTATATACCCAGCAGTGGAATTGCTTGATCATATGGAAATTCTATAGTTAGTTTTTTGAGGATCTGCCAAACTGTCCTCCACATTGGCTGGACCATTCCACATTCCCACCAGCAGTGGATGAGGGTTCTCATTCCTCAACATCCTCTCCAACACTTAGAGTCTGCTGTTTTTTTAATAGCCACCATTCTAATGGGTATAAGATGGTATCTCATTGTAGTTTTGATTTGTATTTCCTTAATAGCTAGTGATGTTGAGCATCTTTTCATGTGCTTTTTTAGCCTTTTGTATTTCTTCCTTGGAGAAGTGTCTTTTCAGGTCACTTGCCCATTTTTTAAATGGGTTGTTTTTCTTTTTATTTTCAAAGTGTAGGATTTCTTTATATATGCAGGATATTAGGCTCCTATCAGATATATGGTTGCCAAATATTTTCTCCCATTGGGTAGGCTGCCTTTTTACTTTCTTGATAACCTCCTTTGAGGTGCAAAAGTTTTTAATTTTGAGGAGATCCCATTTATCTATTTTTTCTTTCGCTGTTTCTGCTTTGGGTGTGAAGTTCATGAAACCATTTCCTATTGCAAGTTCCTGTAGATGCTTCCCTACATTACCTTCCAAGGTCTTTATGGTCTTGGTTCTTATATTTAGATCTTTGATCCATCTTGAGTTGATTTTTGTTTAAGGTGTGAGATGGTGTTCCTCTCTCATTCTTTTGGATATAAATATCCAGCTCTCCAAGCACCATTTGTTGAAGAGGCCATTCTCTCCCAGTTGAGTGGGCTTGGTGGCCTTGTCGAATTGATATGAGAATTTATATCAGAACTGTATGTGAGAATTTATATCAGAACTCTCAATTCGGTTCCATTGTTCGGTATGTCTATCCTTGTGCCAATACCATGCAGTTTTGACCACTGTAAGCAAGTACGCCTAATACAATGTTAAACAAGAGTGTTTAAAGTGGGCATCCTTGTCTTGTTCCAGATCTTAGAGGGAAAGACTTTAGCATTATAACATTGAGTATGGTGTTAGCTGTGGTTTTTTCCTGTATACCCTTTATCATGTTGAGGAAGTTTCTTTTTAGTCCTATCTTTCAAAGTGTTTATCAAGAAAGGATGCTGCATCTCATCAAATGCTTTTTCTGCATCAAAAGAAATGATCATGTGATTTTTTTCTTTCAATCTGTTAATATGGTGCATTACATTGATTGATTTTCTTATGTTGAACCATTCTTGCATACCTGGTTTAAAACCCACTTGATCATAGTGCATAATTCATTTGATGTATTGTTGAATACAATCAGCAAATATTTTGTTGAGGATTTTAGCATCTAAGTTCATTAGAGAGATAGGTCTGTAGTTTTCTTGTGGTGTCTTTATGTAGCCTTGGTATTAGGGTGATGTTGGAATCATAGACTGAGTTAGGCAATGTTCCCTCTGCTTTTGTTTTTTTGGAAAAGTTTAAGCAAGATTGGTGTTAGATTTCCAGACTGATTGGTAGAATTCATCTGTAAAGCCATGTGATCCTGGGATTTTCTTGGTTGGGAGGCTTTTGATGACTAATTCAATCTCACTATTAGTGACTGGTCTGTTGAGAAAAAGATGTGGATTAATACCAGGCCAATTATTTACTGACTGTTTTTAAGGGGCAAGCCCTTAAGCCTCTCTGCTAGTATTCTTATCTGTAAAATTGGAATAAGAATTCCTACCTCATTAGTTTGTGGTTAGGATAAAATGTGATAATGTAACTTAGATACTCAACTTATTGCATGGTACAGAAGAAATATCAGCTGTTACAATTATAAAAAGAATTATTATTTTTCCTTCACTTCCATTGCTATCATCAAAACTAAGAAAGATATCCAAATTGCTGTCCATTTACAGATTTTATCTTGGGGATTTCATCTCCCTGAGATGTTTGTGAACCTAAGCAGCAAAATAACAGTAATGCTTCCTCTCAATTTACAGACAGAGAAAATAAGCAGCCTGTTGTTTCTCTCCATTAGGGGATTCAGCAGTGGGACTTACAATTGGACTTACTGACTCCCAGGTTTGGAAAGACTCAGCAGTCATCTGTTATTCCAGGTTTCATCTGATCCCTGATTTACCTCTATAACACTCCTGATAAGGCAAAATCCATGATACTCTATTACTTCCCTTTCACAGTCTCATGGTTGTTATCACTAATCTTTTATGACATTTATTTTTTTTCTGCTGAGCCCCAGTGGAACTCAGAATTCTTTCCAACAAACTCTTCAAGCAGCTAATACTAAACAATCTGTTGTGTCACACTGAGTTGAAACCTACATTATGTTCTAATCTTGTCTCTACTTGCAAGAGCTAGCTTCATTTCTGTAAGATAAAATGCAGCCTCATTTCCCTTTGACTCCCCCACAGTATCTACTTCAGGGTGGGTAGAATTAGGTAAAGATTTGCAGAATGAATAAATAAATGAATGACTAAAAGGTTTACAGAGATATGTTACAATTTACTTCAGATCACCTGGCAAATTGGTTGAATAATCAAACATTTATTGAGATCCTACTATATTAAGTAGTACTCTAGGAACTGGGAGATAGAGTTGAGCACAGGCAAGATACTTACCCTCATGGAGTTTACATTTTAGTGGATATTGACAATAAGGACACTGAGAATGGACAAATAAATAACAGTAAAATAGCAAGTAGTAAAAGTGCTGTGATGGACATACGCATGATTTTGTGATAGGATTACTGGATCTTTATGTAAGTTGATCAGCAAAGTCCTCAATGAGAATACCACTGTTCAAAAACCTTTTAATGCAGGTATAAGAGATAAGAGTGTAAATTGTGGGTCCCCCAACACCCAGATCAAGAAACAGAAAGTTACCAGTACCATAGAACACCTCCTCACGTTCCCTCTGGTCATAACCCCTAACAGTAACCTCTATTCTGACTTTTTTTTTTTTTGAAGATTTATTTTATTCATTTATTTCTCCCCACCCCGTCACTGTTGGTGCTCGCTGTCTGTCCATCGTCCTTGCAGGAGACACCAGGGACCGAACCCAAAGCCTTGCATGTGGGAGGGGGCACCTAACTGCTTGATCCAGCTCAGCTCCCTGCTTTGTTGTGCCTCTCACCCTGTCCTCCTCCCCACGTCTCTCACTACGTCATCTTGTTGCGTCAGCTCGCTGTTCCTGCCCGTCACACCAGCTCGCTATCTTGGTCATCTTCTCCAGGAGGCACCGGACTGAACCCGGGACCTCCCATGAGGTAGGCAGGAGCTCAATCACTTCAGAACATCTGCTTCCTTATTCTGACTTCTAATAGCATAGGTTAGTTTTGCCTAGTTTTTAACTCTTTGTGAATAGAACCACATAGTATTTACTATTTTGGTATCTGCTTTCTTTTGCTCAGTATTATGTGCGTGGGATTCATCCATATGGTCACATGTAGTTGTAGTTCTTTCAATATCATTGCTATATGGTATTATCTTCTGTGAATATGCCACAAATTTTTTTATCCATATACTGTTGATGGGTTCTGAGGTGGTTTCTATTTTTAGCTATTATATTTAATACTGCTATGAACATTCATGTACATGTCTTTTGGTGAACATATGAATAGTTATCTATTGAATATATATATATATATTCCTATATAGTGGAATATGCTAGATCACAGGGTATGCATATGTTAAGCTTTAGTGGCTTTCCAAAATGATTTTATCAATTTAGAAAAGGCTGATTTAAGCTGTGGCCCAAAGAACAAAAGAGAATAGAAGCTGCATTGTGATTTCTATACTAACATTTCCCCACTACTCTACCAAAAATGTGTCCTTTCTTAGTACAGCTAGTCAATGGGAGAAGTCCTCCACCTCCTTTCTTCTGTGGTGTCTCAGTGACACTTTAGTGAGAGGAGACTCTCTCATTTTGGTCAGACCTAAGGAGACAGGGGATGATGACTGATGACTCAGCCTCCTCGACTCTGCTTCCCAGAGCTCTGTTCACCACATCAGTGAGCCTGGTTCTCGGGGGAGACATAAACACAAAACCATGGTGGTGATATCGATTCAGAGATGTCAAGAGCTAAAGATTGAGAAGAGGAGGAAAGAATGAGGATAAATATGTCAGTGGAAAAAGACCCAGTGTGAGTCTTGAAAATCATGTCTAAAAAATTGCTTAAGCAGCAGTGGCAAGTAAAAACAAAAGGTCTCTACTGCCAAACAATCATTGGTACCTGTTTCAGATTTCCAGGCATCTTCAGGTTTGGGGAGGTCTCAGGGCTTTGCCAACTGTGCGGCCTGGGGACAGATGCCATCCAATGGATTGTATTTCAGGGCTTTTTTTTCTTAACAGAAATTAAAGGAGGCAAAACACTGGCCACAAACAATGCCTATGAATTCTGTGTGGGTGTGTGGGCCTGTCTCTTTGTTATGGTACAGAAAAGGTAAAAACACTTGAGGAGACCCAAAGGCCTGGTAGGAATGGGCCATTTTGGGAAAAAGTTTCCACTGGGGAAGGGAAAAACCTAGTTGTTTTTCCCTTCAGTGTCTAAGAGTTTCCTCAAGGCCCAGAAAGAGTTCAATATTCTTCTTTAAGTACTGCTCATAAAGTCCCACATTTCAAAGCAGCAAAAAGAAACCAAGCAAAAATGATTGGGGGTCCCAAGGTAAGCTTTCCTTTTACATTCAGGGCATATGGCCACAAGTGACTGAACCCTTTTTGAGTCACAAGCTGTCTTCATGGTGGCCAATGGGTGTGCAGCAAACTGCCCTTAACCGGAATGTCCACGGCTACAAGGGGTTGAGACTAAGGCCAAAACCTCTATTTGTTTCATCCCTTTTTGCTGAAAGTTTATTTTAATTATTAGTAGTCTATCTTTAGTATGTGCAAAAAGTGAGATTTTTAAAGTATCTCAGGTTTATCCTTCTGATGTTCAGTTTTTTGTGTTTATTGATTAGAGTTGTAGATGTAGAAAGCATTAAAGACTGGAATGAATATAACCCATAACAGTCGTATGTATCGACAGAATTTAAATGATTGTCTTTCATTTACTTGTTTCTCCTCAGAGTCATGTGCAAAAATAACATTGAAATTAGCTGAGAAAATTCTGATTAGTTGGGTTCTGCTTTCCTGCAATATTGGTTTCTCTCTATATATGGATATATAAGGGAGAAAGAGCTCATTTAAACATGGGGCCCATGTTGTCCAGTCTGTATGACATGTCATACTTAAGAATAAAGCATAAGTTTGACAACCAAGAAGGTAATTCAAATATTTCTCACGGACTCTCAAAGAATGTCAAAAGAATAACTAGCATCAGCCCTTAAAATTATTTCTGCATTTCTCTTCACATTTTTTACTTACTCTAAAGTTCTTTCCAAAGACCCTCTCATCTCACCAACACTCTTTCTCGACCCACCAAGCACTCAGAGTTCTGACCTTTCCCCCTTTGTTTCTCCTACATCAAAATACATTTTTCTCCTTTTAAGGCAAAACAAATAAACAAACAAACAAACAAACCCAATTTGTCTTTTATCTTCCAAATCTCAAATCTTTCTATTTTCTTGATTAGTTTAACAGAAGACCTGGAGGCAAGCAGGCAGTCACAGAGGGAGAAAGTTGTGAACTCTCATATATAAATACTTTTGGCCCCAGTTGCACAATTATGTTTAATATAATTTATACAACAGACAGTACCCCAGTACTAAATGGCAAAACTTTTTTGCAATGAAAGGCAAGGTCAAGAGAGTTACCAAAATGGCAAATTTTTGAAGACTGGAAGATGGAATGAGGAAAAGAGGTGAAATGTGATACAAGATGAGCTACGGCTTTAAGCACATATTAAATTCTGCCTAGACCCACCTCTACCTCCTCTGATGACATGAAACATGCTAATGCTTTTCCTGGGAGTCCTATTTCTTAAAACATGCGATCATAAATTAATATAATGTCCCCTTGGAAATTTGTCTACTTTTTGAAGGTTATTCAATAGGATGAAGAAACCTAAAAGGGAGGGAATAAAAGTTCAAGGTCAAATTTGGCCATTTCCCTGCTACCTCATGCTTAATGCCTAAGAGTTACTTTATTGAGATCCCATTTCTCTGTTAAAATCAACCAGGATCTGAGCTCTGTCTATACTGGGAATAGTATGGGCCAATACAGCTTAATGCTGGAACCTGAAGCTGGAACAGGTAAGGTGATTTACCTGCAGCATCCAAATCTTAGAGCAGGTAGAGAGGGAGTCTAAGAACATCCAAGCTCAAATCATATAAGTAGTAGGGTTTGATAAGATATAAACATAACAAAAGTTAGAAATGGAACTTTTATGTACTCTATTGACAGATAAGAGGGTTTTCATAATGTGGTGTAACAAATAAAGAAATGTTCTCTCAAAGAATAGTCTATTTAGAAAATTTTCGTGTCACCTGTACTTGTCTAGGCAGAACTGTTTTGAAAGCACTTAGATGTCTTGGGATTAAATTGCCCAGCCCTGAGGGCAGGTTGTTCATTTATTCCAAATATATTTAAATAGAGCCTACTATCTATCAAGCACAGTGTTAGGTACAAGGAATAGGGCATGAAATAAAATTGAAATGGTCCTTATCTTCTTGGAGTTTACAAGGATAACAGACAAGGAAAAGATTATAATTCATTCAGACACTGAATGAGTGTGTAGAGGGTTAGGAAGGAGAAGTCTGTGGTGCTCTGGGGGCTAGTGAGTCAGAGAATGCTTTAGAGAGAAATGTGACAAAAAAGAGAAAGAGTAAACCAAGTGCTTATCAGCTGAGCAATTTGGGTGCCACTGCTGTCACCCTGGACATAGTCTCTCTCTTTTGCCTGAAAAGAATACATTAACATCAGATTATGCAAGGAGCTCATAAGATGTGTGATGGTACACCGGCCAATCAAAACATACCAAACATTCTTTTCCAGAGGATTGGGAAAGAGAGTCATTTTGAAATAATTATCTGGCAATAGGTTCAACCTGAAAAAAATAAACATGAAGCCATAATTATTTTTCAAAAGAACTAGAGACTTATTCATCCTACTTTCTGAAATTGTATTTCATAGCACTGGAAGCTCAATACTGCTTTATGTTCTGAGGATAAAAACATGATGTCTGTTTTATTTCACAACATGAATTGAAAGCATTTGTGGGACAGGATGTTGTTTTGGTTCAATAGGTTGTTCAAGGTTCCTTAGGAGTTTTATCCAGTAAATGCTTTCAACTTTAAGAAATTAATGTTTCCATTTAGTTTTCAGATTCAAAGACTGTGTAAGCAGATTTTTCGCTTGTCATGCTTTACCCTACTGCTAATGTGGTCTAAATCAATTGATCATATAACTGAGAGTAATAAAAGTCCCTGGCTAAGAGATTTCATACAAATAAAATGTTCTTTGGTATGAGTGGAGATGGTGATTATCAAGGATTGCAGAAATAGGTTGGAATCAAGCTTCAAAAATGTCCCTGATTTGCACCTCATACACTGACTGGGAAGGTTGAGCCTCAAGTTAATTCAGGTAAAATGCCGCCTGGGCTCATGCTAGGAAAATGAGAGTATCCGATGGGAATAATAAAGTGACCGATTCCCTTGGACCATTCAGCAAGTCTCTCCCTGTCCCTTAGGAATCCTCCTGCCAAACTCCAGAAGGAAAACTCGTTCTCTTCTGTCTTTTTCTGGGGACACATCTCCAGGGTTTGTGTTTAGCAACACAGCAATATAAGTCAAATTTGGCAAAGACTGTCTTCTCTTAGGACCCCTTTCCTCCTCACGAGACTTCACACTAATCTCCCAGGACTCTGCACTTTCCTACTGCCCTCTAGTAACCTAGAATTCATCACTATGGAGCCCTACCTTGATCTGCTGTACTTGGCCCAGTATTGCTATCTGTTCTGATATCCCCCGACCCCAATTTTATACTTCTCTACTGTATTCGTTTCCTATTGCTGCCATAACAAATTACCACTAACTTAAGGCTTAACACAATACAAATTCATTATCTTACAGTTCTGGAGATAGAAGTATGAAATGTGTTGCAGTGGGCTAAAATCAAGGTGTTAGCAAGGCTGTGTGCTTTTCTGAAAGTTCTAGGGGAGAATCCGTTGTCTTGCCTTTTCCAGCTTATGGACGCTGCTTTCATTCCTTGGCTCATGGGTCCTTTTTCATCTTCAAAGCCAGCAATGGCTGGTCAAATCTTTCTCACTTCTCATCACTCTGACTCTGCTTCTGTTATCTCCTTCTCCAACTCTTACTCTTCTGCTTCCCTCTTTCTCTTATAAGGACCTTGTGTTTACATTCAGTTCACCTTGTTAATTCAGAATAATCTCATTTCAAGGTCTTCTCATTAGCAACCTTAATTCTATCTGCGACCTTAATTCCTCCTTGCCATATGACACAATATATTCACAGGTTCTAGGGATTGGGATGTGGACATCTTTTGGCGGGGGGGGGGGGTGGTGTCATTATTCTGCTGGCCACATCTACCTCCCACCCGACTGTTAAAGCATTTAAAAATTTTTTTTATTTTTAGGAGGGATCAGGGATTGAACCTGGGAGCTCATACATGGGAGGCAGGAGCTCAACCATTGAGCTACATCTGCTCCCCAAGGATCGTAGTTTTGTTGTTCTTGTTTTTGGGTACTAGGGATTGAATCCAGGACCTCGTACATGGGAATCAGGCACTCAAATCACTGAGCTACACCAGCTTATTTTTATGTTCCCTAATGACTCCCTACTAAGCTGAAAAATGTCCTGATAATTGAACTCAGTTGAAGATATTAAAGGCAAGTATGTAGGACATGTCCATACTTATCCTCCTATCTCTGTTTACATATTGTGAATCAACCAAGGTACTTTTTTATAGTGAACATAGATTAGTCTTTAGAATTGTTTTCAACATATTATTCCTGACTCCCAGTTCCAATTGATCAGAGTTGGCATCATGATGAAACTCATTTACATTGCTGTTTTAGTGGGTTTCCTCTTCCTTTTAACTTGGAACTTCTGGAGATGCAATGACTTAACCCAGAGGAATGCTTTGAAGGTCAAACTTTAGAGCACCAGTAACCAGTCTCTTGTGACAAGTGTGCTTGAAGTTTTTTCTGGAATCTTTTAGATACAATGAATGGGTAGCTTCCTATTAACCCTTTTCCTAAGGCCACCACTGTGCAGGGAACAAGACAGGATGTGCTAGCACAGGGTTTCTCAACCTCAGCCCTATTGGTGTTTTACACCTTATAATACTCTGCTGTGAGAGGCAGTCCTGTGCATTGTAGAATGTTTAGCATAATCCCTGGCCTCTACTATGCTAGATGCCATCAGCACTTCCCCAGATGTGACAATCAAAAACATTTTCAAATACTGTCCCATGCACCCTGGGGAGGAAAAGAGCCCCTGGTTGAGAAACACTGCTCTGATAGAATGAAGGGAAAACCACCTATTTCTTGGATCTTGAGTTTGTTTTAAGTTAGAAAGATAACACTTTTTTTGGTTTGTTGTGGTTCTTTGACATACTTCTCTTTGGCTTGTCTTAAACAGCATTCCTTTGCCAGTAGGAGACTCCATCAACAGTAGCATTTCTCCTAGTCTTTGTTTCAGATACCCAAATCCCAGATAAGAGCAGAAGTCCTTTAGGCAATAAGGGCTTGGTGCAGCAAGGGCAAACATTTTAGTCCAACCCACCTTTGGAGGCTCAACTCAAGCCCACCCTTACCAGGAACTCTTCTGTGCCTGTTCCACTAGGAGTGCTTTCTTTCTCTTCTGAATTCCTGTTTGCCAACACCTCCAATGTCCTTTGTCATATACATATGGTATTCTTGGTCATTTTATGTATGTGTACATGGCTTACACTCTAACTAGAATGTCCAGATTGTAAGTTTCTTGGAAGTAGGTTCTGTATCTTACTTATGTACCTGTATATACTAGGTACCAACAATTACTTTTTAAAAATTTTAAGTTCTTTCAAAATTGTACATGCACTTAGTTT
>PVKH010028608.1:0-12809 GCA_004027955.1 Chaetophractus vellerosus
AGTAAGTGATACCAAAGACAGAACAGCTAAACGTGAAGAGAGAAAAGAACATAGAGAGAAAAGAATTGAAAAAATTGAGCACATGCTCAGAGAGTTGAATGACAACACAAAACACAACAACATATATGCCAAGGGGGTTCCAGAAGGAGAAGAGAAGGGAAAAGGGGCAGAAAGAGTATTTGAGGAAATAATAGTTGAAAATTTCCCAACTCTCACAAAAGAAATGAACTTATGTGTCCAAGAAGCACACCATACCCCAATCAGAATAAATACAAATAGACCTACTCCAAGGCACATACTACTCAGAATGTCAAATGTCAAAGATAAAGAGAAAATTCTCAGAGCAGCAAGGGAGAAGCAAACCATCATGTTCAAGGGATGTCCAGTAAGAGCGCAGATTTCTCTTCAGAAACTGTGGAGGCAAGAAGACGGTGGTATGATACAATTAGGATACTGAAAGAGAAAAACTGCCAGCCAAGAATTCTTTATCCAACAACAAAGGAAGAATTAGAAAATTCACAAATATGTGGAAATCAAACAACACACTCTTAAGCAACCAATGGGTCAAAGAAGAAATCACAAGAGAAATGAGGTAATATCTTAAGGCAAATGAAAATGAAAACACAACATACCAAACCTTATAAGATGCAGCAAAAGCAGTGCTGAGAGGGAAATTTATGGCTATAACTCCTTTATTTTTTCATTAAGAAAGAAGAAAGACCTCAAAGCAGAAACCTAACCTCACAACTACAGTATCTATAAAAAGAAAAGCAAACTAAACCCAAAGTGAGCAGAAGGAATAAATAACAAAAATTAGAGTAGAGATAAATGAAATAGAGAATAGAAAAATAGAATCAGCAAAACCATAAATTGTTTCTTTGAAAGATCAATAAAATTAACAAACCTTTAGCCAACCTGACAAAGATAATAAAAAAGGGAGGATGCAAATAACTAAAATCATAAATGACTGGGGGGACATTACTACCAACCCCATAGAAATAAAAAGGATTATAAAAGGATACTATGAACAACTGTACACCAATAAGTTAGAGTACCTAAATGAAATGGACAAATCCCTAGAGACACACAAAGTACCTACACTGACTCAAGAAGAAATAGAAGATCTCAACAGCACAATAATAAGTAAAGAGATTGAATCAAAAGCCTCCCCCAAAATAAAAGTCCAGGATCAGATGGCTTTACTAGTGAATTTTATAGAACTTTCCAAGAAGAATTAACATCAATCCTGCCCAAACACTTCCAGAAAATTGAAGAGGAGGGAACACTTCTCAACATATTCTCTGAGGCCAACAGTAATCTAATACCAAAGCTAGATAAAGACACCACAAGAAAGGAAAATTACAAACAAATATCACTTATGAATATACATGCAAAAATACTCAACAAAATCATAGCAAATGGAATCTGGCAGCACATTAAAAGAATTATATACCATGTTCAAGTGGGATTTATCCCATGTGTGCGAGGTGGTTCAACACAAGAAAATCAGTTATTCTAATACACCATCTTAATAGAATGAAGGAAAAAAAAACCCATGATCTTTTCAATGGATGCAGAAAAGGCATTTGACAAATTCCAGCATCCCTTGATAGAAACACTTAGAAAACTAGGACTAGAAGGAAACTTCCTCAACATGATAAGGAGCACCTAAGAAAAAACCCACAGCCAACATTATACTCAGTGGTGAAAGATTGAAAGCTTTTCTCTAAATCAGGAACAAGAGCAGGATGTTCACTATCACCACTGTATTCAATATTATACTGGAAGTTCTAGCCAGAGCAATTAAGCAAGAAAAAGAAATGAAAGTGTCCAAATTGAAAACTTTTTCTTTGCAGATGACATGATCCTATATATGGGAAATACTGAAGAAATACACAACAAACCTACTAGAGCTAATAGACAAATTAAGCAAAGTGGTGGTGTAAAAGATCAAGAAACAAATTCAATAGTGTTTTTCTACACTAGTAATGAATAATCTGAAGAGGAAACCAAGAAAGCAATTCCATTTATAGTAGCACCTAAAAGAATCAAGTATATAAGAATAATTGTAACCAAAGCTTAAAGGACTTGTACATGGAAAACTATAAAACATTGCTAAAATAAAGAAAAGTAAACCTAAATAAATGGAAGGACATTTTGTGTTCTTGACTGGAAGACTAAATATTGTTAAGATGTCATTTCTATCAAAGTGATTTACAAATTCAATGCTATCCTAATCAAAATTCCAACAGTCCTCTTCGCAAAATGTAAATGTCAATCATCAAATTCATAAGGAAGGGTAAGGGGGACCAAATAGCCAAAGTTATCTTGAAAAAAGATGAAGTTGTAGGTCTCACATTTCCCAAACTTAAAATTTATTACAAAGCTACAGTAATCAAAAGAGCTGGTACGAGTACAGACATATAGACCAATGGAATAGAAATGAGAGTTCAGAAATAAACCCTTATATCTATGGCCAAATAATTTTTGACAGGGGTGCCAAGTCCACTCAATGGGGAAAGAATAGTCTCTTCAACAAATGGTGCTGGGAAAACTGCATATTCACGTGCATATGTACATATCCATGCACAAAAATTAATTCAAAATGGATCAAAGACCTAAATAAAATGGATCAAAGACCTAAATAAAAGAAGTAAAACTATAAAACTCTTAGAAGAAAACATAGAGAAGCATCTTCAGGACATTATGTAAGTAATAAAATCATGAGCAACAAGAACAGAAAATAGATAAATGAATTGCTATTTAAATTAAAAAGCAAACAAAAAACTTTGTGCACCAAAGGACTTGATCATGAAAGTAAAAAGACAACCACAGAATGGCAAAAAAATATTGGAAACTACATATCCAATAAGGGTTTAATATCCAGAATATATAAAGAAGTCCTACAACTCAAACACAAAAACACAAACACCCCAATTGAAAAATGGGCCAAGTTCTGTTTCATAGTGCCAAAGGGCACTATGTACCCGGCGGGTAAAACACTGGAGCCTACCTTCCTAGTTTCTCTCTAGGATCAATAGTGCCGCAGCATGCTGGCTGTGTGAAGGACATAGCAAGTGGAGCAACAATTACCAGAGTACTGTGAGTAGAACTTAAACCAACACAATTGGCATTATGGCCTGCTTCCATGAAGAGATAACATGTATGGTATTGCAAACCTGGAGCTTAGATCTATTAATTGCAGCTCAAAGAGGAACTTGTGCATTGATTAGTATTAAGTACTGTATCTATATGCCTGATGATTATGATGATATCTTTTCTATTCTAGATTTTATGTGGAAGGATATTGAACATGTTAAAAGTCCTGGTAAACTTAATTCATTTTCTAAGTAGTTAATGAACAGGCCTGAAAGATAAAGGAATGGCTCTCATATGTATTGTCTTTGCTTGTCTTGTTGTTGCCTATACTGTCTTTGTGAGTTTATGTCAGGGCAGTGCCTCTCTTCATAGCTCTCCTAGCTGTCCTAAGCATAACGACTGCTGTGCAGACTGGGGTTGGCAATGTACACCCAAACCCAGCACTTCTACCATAATCTCTCCCTAGAGTTAACAACCAGCATAAAAGAACTCAAGGAAGAAGGCTATTTCCCATCAACTTTGGGAGGATGCAGCCTCTGAAGGCACCTGGCCGTTCTTACTCTCATGGTCCAGTATGTCACGATTGGCCCCCTTCCTGGGCCTGCCTACCACCATCTTCTTTATCCTTTTAACAGGACCATGTATCTTCAAAATTTATTTCTTACAGAATCAATGCCTTATTAGTTATACGGGGATTTCATCCAGTTCTAACCAGGGCACCAGACCCATCTTCCCTCAACCCAATAAAATAGCCAGAGAGGTTGACACCCGGTTAGGCAGGGACTAATGCCCTAACCAGCAGGAAATAACTACAGAAGGATGACCATTGCCACTCAACACCCCCTTAAGAATAAGGGTGTGACCTCTCTGAGGAGGGAGTTGAGGCAGGTTAGTACAGGGAGATGAGAAGAGGGGCCACAACATGGCTGACAGACAACATGGCCTTGACCTTGACCTTGAGATCCCAGTTGTGTCTCTTTCCAGGGCCAAGGGGAGGCCCTGGATATTCTAAACAGGCCTCACCCTTGGCTCTCACCATTGGTGGGGTAACCAATAACAGCTGGGGCCCCTCCCGTTAGCAAGGGGAGGAATAATTAATAGCTCAAAAGGTGACCGTACAAGCCAAGCCTTGCTCTCTCTGCCTAGAGGAGCCCGCACCAAATCTCAGTGCATATTTCCGTCCTTCTCTCCCATTTCTCAGCAAGCTCTATTCTTTCCCCCTTTTTCCCAATAAATTCTGTTTACTGGCTTAAAAAAAATAAAGAAAAACAATGGGCCAAGGATTTGAATAGACATTTCTCCAAAGAAGATATTCAGATGGCCAGTAAGCACAGGAAAAAAAATTCAACATCATTAGCCATTAGAAAATCACAACAACAATGAGATACCATTTCACACCCCCAGAATGGCTACCATTGAAATAAAAAAAAAAGAAAAATAACAAGTGTAGGAAAGTGTCCATCCAACCCAAGTGAATGGAAAAACCAAAATGTGTGCATGCCCGCACACACACGATGGAATATTATTCCACCATAAAAAGGAATGAAGTTCTGATACATGCAACATGGATGAACCTTGAAAACATCGTGTTGAGTGAAATAAGCCAGGCACCAAAGGACAAATATTGAATGGTCTCAGTGGCATGAAATAATTAAATAACTAAATGTGTAGTCAGATACTAGAATACAGTTTCCTAGAGTCTGGGAGGAGGGTAGGGAATGGAGAGTTAAGGCTTAATCCATGGGGAGTTTCAGTTTGGGGTGATGGAAAGTTTTGGTAATGTGTGGTGGTGATGTCAGCACTTCATTGTGAATGTAATTAACAGCACTGAATTTTATATGTGAATGTGGTTAAAAGGGAAATTTTAGGTTGTATATATGTTATTGAATAAAACTTAAAGAACCATAGGGCTGTACACTGCAAAAAGTGAACCCTAATGTAAACTATGGACTATACTTAATAGCATAATTATAATAATGCTATTGTTTCATTAATTGTAACAAAGGCACCTCACAAATGCAAAGTATTAATAGTAGGGAAAACTTTATGTATGGGGGCATTTATGGAAACTATTTTCTGCATGATTTTTCTGTAAATCTACAATTTTTCTAATTATATAAAAAACAGAATGAACTATAAAAAAAGAATTCTTAAAGAAAAATTATGTAACAATTAATATAAAATTCTTGGTTAAAATCTCAAATTTTATCAACAAAACCCAGGAAGTGGGTGACTATTATATCTCTAGAGGTAAAAGTATATCTATTTCTTCATCTTTCATAATGAACAATCAATACATACTGTTTTATTCTTTTTTTTTTAAAGATTTATTTTTATTTATTTATATATCCCCCCCTTGCTGCTCATGCTCACTGTGTTCATTTGCTTTGCGCTTTTCTGTGTCTGCTTATCTCCCCCTGGAGGGTCATCCCGCTGAGTCAGTTCACCGCGTGGCGACTTGCCCTCATCAGGAGGCCCCGGGAACCGAACCTGGGGCCTCCCATGTGGTAAACTGGAGCCCAACCAATTGAGCCACAGCCGGCTCCCCTGTTTTATTCTTGATGCTCTTAGCTAAGGGATCTAATTTCAAAAATGCATGTGCATATGTGTGCTGTGTGTTTAAACATACGTTTAAATTAAAAGTATCAAGTAGTAAAATAAAAATAAGGGTGAATAGCTTTCAAATAGTTAGAAGCAGAAAACAAAACAGAGAAAACCCGGGACCTCTGCCCTGTATAGGTCTGGGGTCCATATTTCTACTCCCCATGTGTTAGAGGACCTGAAAACCTGGGATTCAATATACAAAACCAGTCTAATACAACTGAAACTATCACTGTCCCAACAAGCAAGTGCAAAGCCACCCTGAACAGGTATTTTCATAATCCAAGACACATTAATTCCCATAGACCAAAACTGCCCCACTAAAGATGAAATCACAGAGGAAAAACAAGTTATAAAGAATGGCAAACCATGTCAGGAAGCTAATCCCAGGAGGAAGAGTCAGTACACACGAAACACCGAGAAATATGCCTCCCAGGGATGGAAAATAATAAAACAATCAAAGAGACTATAAAATAAATATACTTAGATTGATTTAAGAGGGAAAAAAGGACTGTGAACCATGACAAGAATGCAACACATCATGGGAAAAGAATAGGTGGGTTAGAAAAATACGAATTCAGCTTCCAGAATTGAAAAATGCAGTCATTGAAAGTTGCAAGGGAGTGAATAAAGTAGCAAGGGAGCGAAGCAAGCCAGACACAAAAGGACAACTACTGTATGATTGCGTTTACTATGAACCAAATATATTGTGTAACTTATTGTACGATTCAAAAAAATATTTATATGTACCCAGTACATTTAATTGAGAAATGTGTGTTTTTATTCAACTGTGTTTTCTTTTTAGTTTTTAATTGTTTATACTTTCAATTATTAAATGTACAAAATAAAGTTTAAAAAAGGAAAAAAAGAACAGAAGTTGATGTAACATCATAGAAGTTAAAGATACAATAGAGAAGCTGAAGAAAAGCAAATCCTGGCTCTTTCCTTTGAAAACACAAATAAATTAGACACACCACTGCCAGAGATGATTTTTTAAAAGGACACAAATAAACCACTTCGTGAATGCTAGAAATTGGTAGAGCACTTTTATCACAAGCTTGGACTGGTGAATGAGTAATCAACCAAGGAAACTGTGAAACACCCAGTCTTTGATGGGCCATAGCCAGGGCCAGAAGCCTCATGTCAGTCCAAGCATAACATCAACTTTAAAATAAAAGTTTTATTTTGAAGTAATTGTAGACATACATGTAACTGGAAAAATTCATATAGAGATTTCCCGTGTGCCCTTCACCCAGTTTCCCCCAATGGTAAGATCTTGCGTAACTTTGGTAGAACATCACAATCAGGAATTGACTTTGATACATTCCAATGACCTTTTTCAGATTTCACCAGTTTTACCTGCAGTCATTTGTGTGTGTACTTACTTCTATGAAATTTTACCAACTGTGTTGATTTGTATGACCACCACGAGATGGAGAGCGGAGTTCCATCACAAAACTCCCTAGTGCTACAGACCACCAGTTGTGGAGTTCCTTTCTTGTCTTTTTGCTGAGGACTGGACACTGCAGCCACAGTAAAAGGCCGTGTCTCTCCGTGAAACCCCAAAGACTGCCAGAGTCTCACAAATGGAGGCACCTCCTTTCACGGGGCTCCTACAATCCAGCGGCCCCGAGGACCACCAAATGCGGCCCATGTGCTGTGCACTACACAGTTTTAGGGGGTGCCGTTCATGTGGGCCGTGGTGGCTCTGCTCTTGTGGCCCATGACCTTTTAGCCAAAAGTCATCAGTCCTGTTTAAGTGACTAGTGGTTGGGGTCATGTTTTCATTTTGGGTAAATCATAAAGTGGAACGTTTCACCCATCTGCTCTAGAGGGGAAGGAAAAGCAACTTACTAGCATGTGGAGTTAACGTTCCTAGAGCCGAGCCAGAGTTAGGAAAGAGGAGGCCTATGTTCAGAGTCTCTTCTGTGGGCCAAGAGTGACCCGGATGTGTGTGCGGGTGCATGTGTGCACACGCGTGTGCCCTGGCAAGCACATGGGCTTTCCCCATCCCTGCTCCAATCAGAGCATTTAAATGGCTTTTTATCTGTTTTATGAATGGACTTGTAGGTATGATTTGTTTGAAGAATGGGTTACACTACTTTTAAAAAATTGAAAACCATTCGTGAAAATCAGTGGGAAAACAGCGAAAGCATGGATACCACTGTTCCACAGCATAGGATTTATCAACTGCATGCACCTGACACAAACATGCCAGATTTGGTGAAAATAGGATGCTCTTTGGTCTTAACCCGCTTAACTGAGTGATCAAACTAGGATTTAAGAGACTAAATTCTTGCACATTCACCATTGAGTTGTACTTTCAGAGACACTTAGGTTGGAAAACAGTGGATAGCCCAAATTTTGATTTGGGCTTACAGACCTAAAGAATTCTGTAAGTTGATGATAAAGCATGTTACAAATGTTAGTTGATGATGAATGGATTCCTGGGGAGTATATTACTTATCAGGAGAGAAATGAAGTATGTTAAGTTAGGAAGAAACTGTAGGGTTAATTAATGTTGAAAAGATTAATATTATTGTGAGGTTTCTTAAGATTATCAGTAAGAGGTTTATATTTAATATAAATAGGATATTCATAAGAACTTAGAAGAACATGTCCTGGTCAGTAAGTTACTCAAAGCAGAAATGACAAAGACAAACAAATTGAACAGTTTTGGTCTTTTTGCAAATACAAAAGGGAGAAGTAGAACCTTCAGGTGGCTCCTACATGGCATTTCTGGGTTGGGAGGGGCAACAGCCAGCATTACAAAAAAAACTCAGGTATTGGTGGGTCCTTGCTGACTCACCTGGTTTGTACCCACTCCAAAATAATCACTTAAAGGAAAACCTGGGCTATAGATGATGAGCGCATTCCCAAAGTGGAACCTTGTATTGGCTGGGATTGCCAGTACCTGGGACAGTCTTCTGCCTTGAAAATTCTGGAGTGGTTGAGGAGTCTGATATAATGAGGGAAGGACTGATTCCAAACTAGAAAGATTGAGAGGCTTACATCCATATATTTGAAGACATGGTAGTTGTGAAAAGTATATAGACTTAGGACATAATTAGATCTGAATGACACTACCATTTACTGCCTATATGACTTTGGGCAAGATACTTAACCTCTCTGAACCACAGTTTCTGCAATGACTTTATGACTTATATCTCTGAAAGCTGAATATAGAAAGGGAAAAGCAAACACTGTGATTTTAATTGTTAGAAGCTCAGCACATCAGAGATTAACTCAACAGAAAAAGAACAGATGGTCCCTTCTCTCCATGTCTGGTACCCTCATATCTACACCTTCTTTCTTGCCCCATAATGGCTGAAGCAGCATCCTCATATCTCCCCAGATCCCCTCTTGTTTCTCCATGCTCTGTTCTTCACAATGAGGCTTAAGCAATTCTTAAAAGTCCAAAGCTGTTGAGCGTGTCACCTTCTGCTGAAACCTTTCATTGGCTGCCCACTGCCCTTTGGTTACATTCCAGATAGTTAATGTGGCTTCAAGGCTATGACTGGTCTAGCTCTCCCCTCTCCCATCTGCCTCATCTTGTGCTCTCTGTCCTTCACTTGCTGAGCTACAACGGCACCATCCACGTCACCACGTTCTTGCCCGCCTGAGGATCTGCACGTGATGTTCTAGTCACCTGGATTGGTTAACCTTCCCCCAGTCTTCCAAGCCTAAATGGTCTCTTATTTATTCTTCAGAACTCAGCTCAAAAGTCAATTCCTCTTCTAGAACAGACAAAGCTAATCTATGGTAGGAAAAAGCATCAGAACTGCGGTTACCTGTCGGGTGGTATGGGGGCAGGGACTGGCTGGCATTACGCATGAGGGATCTTCCCAGGGTGTCTTTTATTAGGAGGGGCTTGGTCTGCACAGGTATACGGAATTGTTGGAAGTCATCAAAGGAAAACTTGGAACTCTAAATAACTATTGACACTGAGTTAATGATATGTAGAGTGCAATATTGAGGGAACGGGGAAATGCACTGATGTCGGAAATTTCCTTTGAAATGTATAAGTAATCAAGATGGATGGGGGGCTGGATAGATAGTCAATATGATTAAGTAATAAAAGTGCAATGTTAATGGTAGATTCCAGGTGGTAAGTAGATGGTTCTTCACTGAAAAAAAATTTCAACTTTTCTGAATGCTGAAGACATTGAAGAAGGCATCCCTGCCTGAGAATGCCATGTTATATCTTAACAATGTCATCTTCATGAATTACAGTAATGACTTAATAATTTATAGCAAGATTATTTAATATATGTTTCCTTCACTTGCCCGTCTGCTCGGTGAAGTCAGGTACCATGTCTACGTTGCTCACCACAGCATCTCTAGGACATAGTGGTAGCTCAGTAAATACTCATTGTTCAGCAGGTACACATGGCTCTCTGAAACCCATCTTCTCTCTTGCTGATAAACACAGTGCCTGTCTCTTTTCAAGGTCCATCTCTCATGCCTTCCAATTTCTATAGTAAGAGTAGCATGATCTTCATTTCCTGCCTCAGTTCCATTAGCTTTCGTGAGTGTAGGGAGCGATAAGCCACATTTACTCAAAATGCATTTCTTTCCAGAAGGGCTTCTGATTATTTTAATTTCACAGAGATCCAATGTGTGTCTCTCAGGGTTAAGGCTGTCAGTTTCACTGAGACTCCAGCTTGGGCTGACCATGACTTGGAGTTTCTCGTTGGCTCCAGTGTGATGCTCTCACAGACTACAGTCAGCCCAGCATTTTGTGTTACACATGTATCACAACACCCCAGCACACACACATTCATAGCAAAATGTGTGATGGAAGGAAAAAGCCTTAAATAATGCCTCACCCTGAAAACACCAGCTTGTCTTATTTTCTCTCTCTCATTCATCAAAACTGTAATAAGATAAAGGAACGCAAAAATAGTTGTAGAATGATACTTAGCTAAACTAGAAAAACTCAATGTTGACAGGTTTTACGATCTTCAACCTGACAGGTGACTTTGTCTTTTGTTGATGTGTAAGAAAGAGAAAATGAAATGACTAAACTTGTCTGGGAGAGGAAATTTAAATGTGCAACAGATGTTTGAAATGAATTTGCCATTGTACTGAGTGGATAGAAACCTCCTTTCCCTATTTCGGTCTATGCCCTACTGTATACTTAGGTTGAGTGTGTGGAGTTAAAAAAGAAAAAACGAAATGCAAAAACACCAAAAGAATAGAACATTGATAGAGTAGAAAGAATAAAGACTACAGTTTGGGAGTTCAAGACTTGGATTTTCATCCTGGTTTACCACTAAATTTTATGGGTGATCTTGCACAATTAACTCCATCTTTCACAATAAACTTCACCTCTGTGGAACTTACCTTTAAAATTAGAGAGTTGGATTAGACTGATACTTCTCAAACTTTAATGTTCATATCTGGGTGTTTTTAAAATGCAGATGCTGTTTCAGTGATCTTGAGTGTGACCTAAGAGTCTGCGTTTATAACAAACTCCCAAGTGATACTGATATTTCTGGTCTGTGGACCACACTTTGAGTGGAAAGAGATTATGTAACCAAGGGTTACGAATTAACAAATACTTATGATTACTAAATCACTATACAGATGCCTTTAGATTATAACATAGCAAAAGGGTAATACCTGACATTCCTGAAGCTAGCCAGAGTGCTCTCACCTCTGTGGTTACTCTAGACCAGGGGTTCTTAACCAGGGGTCCATGAGCTTGAATTGAAATTCAGAAAAAAACATTATTTTTATGGGAACGTGTTAGTATCGGTGTGTTATATTTATTAAGTAAAACACAGTATAGCGTGGACTTAGTAAGGGGTCTGTGGGTTTCAATTGACTGGCAAAGGGGTCCCTGGAACAATAAAGGTTAAGAACCCCTGCTCTAAACTCATTGCCCTTCCTCTTGTTTATGGATTAGGCTCACCCTTGGGCATGTTTACTATTTGGATGGCAAGCACTCCACCCACCTCTGTTTAATATCTATATGGAAAACCTTGTGACTGACCTCTACTATGTATTTTCCTATCCAGAACCTTGATCTCTGATAATGATTGTAACTTTGTGACTTCCCTGGTTTGGGCTCCACCCCCATTTTGTTCAGCCCTTTAGTGTTCATTAATGAAAGAATCTATGTCCAGCTCCACCCCCAATTATTCATTAGCACCCTGATGTTATAAAATATTAGAAATTTTGCAGATCAGAGAGGCAGTTTTGGGCCATGAGGCCACCGTGCTCCTTTGATTGCACAACCAAATAAACTCTTTCTCTTTTTGAAACCCCAGTCTCAGGAATTGGCTTTAAAGATGCATTGGGAGAAAAGAACCCACTTTTGCTCAGTATCAATCAGATAGTCTCTAAGAGCATTGCCAGTTAAGTCACAATTTGTTCTTCAAAGGTCCTAGAGCTGCTTATATAAAGCAAACCCCATCCTTTCTGCTCTTAATGAATGAGGTAGTATGGCTTAGTATTGTGCAAAACAAATAAAAAATTGCAAGCAACCAAAGTTGATGAACTCTACTCTTGGAAGAAGATAGTTAGCACTCTCCTAAGAACTGATAAAGCATTGTGTTGCCAGCAAAGTTCAACCTGGCAGAGATTTCGGCTGCTAAACTATTGAAGTTGATCACTGAAATGCCAATCTACTTTGTTTTAAATAGTGGAGATTTCAAATCCTGGTGCTGCACAAGTGTCACTCAGAGAGCATATTAGACATAGATTCCTTGGCTCACACCCTGGACATAAGGATTTACTAACTTTCGGGTGGGGCCTGTAGATGCGTATGTTTAACAATCTCTCCATCCTATTTGGAAACTACTGTTCTTACCATTTTATGGGGAGTAGGGCAGTGACTAGCCAGGAAGGGGAAATTTTGACTCAATGCCTGATTGAAAACATGGTTAAGAAAGTCAGTCCTATAAATTTTCCCACCAGCCTCTCCAGAATGCCAGTGCCTTCTTCTCATGGTAATGAATAAAAGTGTGCAGTCACAAGGGAATCACTGTCCTAAGGCATCAGCTTCTGAATAGTTGGCCCTGTGGGGTGTCAAAGTTTTAAGGATCCCTGACATTTGCAATGAGACAGTCTGGGCTGTAGTTCAGATTATTATTGTCTATTGA
>PVKH010028609.1:0-12808 GCA_004027955.1 Chaetophractus vellerosus
GGAAGAAAACTGGTTGTATATTCATATCACTCTAAATAAATATTGTTTCCTTAAATTATATATTTCAATACTAGTTCATATTGCAGAGTATTAATTTAAAAAATAAATGCTATATTTCTAAAAAATAATAAACTTAAATCTTGTATATTCCTTCAGAAGTCTAGAAAGTTATAAAATTACACTAAAAAAAACACTCGAACCTTAACATTCTAATGAAGCTTGTAAAGACATAGGAAAAAGTATGAAAAGAATTTCAGCATTTCCTCAGATACAGTAAATCCAAAAATAATTATGAATTTAGTGTCATATATACTGCTGTATATTTATGCTTAAACACAATCATCAAAATCCTTTTTAAATAATAAGATTACCAAGATGACCAAAAGATTCAAGTAGGTGTTAGATAAATCCTCTCTAAAAGGGGTCTTCAGTAAGATAGTCAAAATAAAACAAAAGGTGAAAGGAGGTTGCATTTACTCTCAGCTCACATACACATTTATGTACTACACTGTGTGAAAACAGATCACACACAGTCATCAGCAGCCAGAGACACCTCAGGGACATATGGGGTCCTCCCAGGGTTAACTTTATCCAGATTCCAGAGTAAGACTTATCTGTCACAGTAGAGTCCTCAGATCAAAATGCTCTTATAACAGCTAGGTCCCTTCACTCAGGAAATTTTTCTTTCCATTCTTTTCCATGCTGCTCTAAAATCACAATAATAAGCTTTAAATACTTTAGGTCTGAGAGGATTGCAATAAAGCTTGGTACAAAGACATAACTCAATGTAGAGAAAACGAGGAATATCATTGAAAAATTAATCTGCTGCAAGGTAGATATCTAGAATACTTAAGAGACAAAAATGCCAGGTTGTGTATATGGCTTACTTTCAGTGTCTACCGATCAGGACAACACTTTAATAACCCTGAAAAATTCATTAGCTATTTTTTTAATTGACCCAGATTAGAGCCTTGCCCAGCTATACTGGTCATGAAACAATTACAATACATGTATTTTTTTTTCTTGTAAATATGCACTGTTGGCCTATATACTTTGTATGATCAAATGAGAATTCTAACCAATAGTTCTAAAAAGGTAGCAGAGACCAGGAAGCTCATCAGGAAACAGAGCTTGCACTTATCCCACTTGGAACATGCGTCTGAGATCTATAAATAAGAAAAGAAAATAAGAGTTTATCAAATTGTAGGGTTAAACGAAGTGAATCAAAGGCAGTTACAGGATGAATAGAGAGAATGGGTAAACAGAGATGGGGGAGAAGAAAGTAACCAGAGGAAAAAAGAGACACAGGGAAGTGAAAAAAGACAAGATCAGGAAGTTAAAATCAGAAAAAAATAAGAAAACTACCAGGAGGTAGGCCAACAAAGTAAAAGCAAAAAGGTAATACAGAGGTACTACGGAAAAATAATTCTTGATACAAATGTTTACAAAACCAGTACTAGTTTCAATTAAGGTTTTTAAATTAAATGATTTTAAAATGGAAGCAACTACACTATTAGAGTTAACTGATCATATTTTTTTTCTAAATACCTGGTATATGCTTAAGATTATCATTTGATCATCATTGAACTTCTTAAAGTATAGCAGTTTGGCATTTTAAAATGGAGCCAAAGGGGAAAGATGATGGCTATGATTACACTTCCCATTTAGTTTCTTCAACATGTATGCTATGCACAGCACCTGCAGGTGTTACTCATCAAACGTGTTACAATGACCCATTACTACTCAGTGTTAAATTCATCACAGAACTCACAGGCAGAGCCATTTCCTTCCCTTTTGGGTGAGAAGAGGTTGCCAAGGAGCCCAGACTCTTGCAGAATGAACTGTCTCCCCCACTTTCCCAGAAAGGTGGGTCAGGTGGCTGGGGCTACAGTGGCAGCAATGGGCCAGAGCTGCATGGCCTGGACAATCAACCCAACACTTGCATGTTACATAATCCTGGCAAGTTTCAAAACACTTGGGAAAGAAAAGTTTCTACGTTTCAACATCAGTCTTCAGCAGTTTACTTATTTCTAGTGAAGAATATTAATAAACCCACAGAGGCCTAATATCAAAAGAGGGCGGGAAGAAAAATCTGTTTCTATCAATCTGAACATCTTTAGACATACAGTACACCCTATAATTTGCTACCCTGCCAACACACACAACATTCATTAACACTACTGGAACTTGAGTAGGCTATCCCAGGGCTACACATTTGCATACTGGTATTCTTATAAAGCCTAATTGCTTTAAAATACCTATTGTTTTCTGCACTCATCTGGTAAGGAGCATCCCACCAGTTAACTGATATTTACTTAATTTAGGGGCTTAATTCATCACATCCAACAAATTTGGTAGTGAGCACCTATGTGCCAGGTACTCCACAGGGGCTCGACAAGAAGGTAAAGATGACAAAACAAACATGACCCCTGTCCTCTTGGAGCTTCCATTCTAACATTAAAGAGTAAACTAATATAAGTGGTTGGAATGATGAAGACAGGGTGCATGGGCCTGAGAACACTGAAGGTCATGAGATGGAAGAGGAAAGAACACCTCTCTTCCTGATCCTGATGTCACATGGCTTACAAAGATGTCAGCAGGATGGCAGAACCAGACAAAATGGAGAAAGGATAGCATTTTGCTTAAATTATTTGTGAAAATGTCTGTGCTATAAATGAGGGCAATGGCTCTAGATCAAGGTGGTGGATGCTTCAAGATTAGTCCAGGCAAAAAAAAAAGCCTTCCTCAATTTACCCTAAAATGCCAAGGGCCATGGCTACAGCAAAAATTTCTATCTTGGGGATTAATTCTGAGCATTATTTCACTTTACAGTGATATCCAAAATTCCCTGGATAGTAGCACACACACTGTCAAAGAGTTCCACAAAGTCTAAAGATGTGGTCTTGAAATTGCTGAATCTTGAACATGAGGATTGGAATGGTGAGAGTGCCTGCAAGGACCACCCTGAAATTGGCGCACTGGGCCTGGCTCTCACAGTATTTCAAGCAGGGAGCCCTAGATTCTGCTGGAGTAGAATATTTATAGCACTAAGGGACCAAGTGGTAATCCTGTTCTGGAAGCAGACATTTTAGAGAGAATATCCAAAATACTTTATTTAAATGGGTTCCTGGCCAGGTAGAGTCACTCATCACAACCAAGCAAAATAATAATGAATTAAAAATTAAAAACCTAGCCTCTGATTCCTCTAACAACAATCACCTGACAGTTTGGTACCTACTTTGCCATCTTCCCTAAAGTATTTATCATATTTATCAATTCTAAGTGGAAGAAAAAGCTGAAACCAAAAGAGGACTGTATTCATCACCTAAGTGGTTGGTAGCTCTAGAGTGGAGGACTTACCTTTGCTGGATCCAGAGTGTAGCTGGGATTCTATGTCTTCTGGCTCTGATTCCTCCATGTGCTGCATTCCATAGAAGGGCTTCTCCACAGAGCCAGGAAGAAGGCTACCTGGCAGGCAACACACAACAGGCAATCCAAAAAAAATAAACGCAGTTTTTCTTGCTAATTCCTGAAGAAAGGTCCCCAGTGGGACTCCACTTGAGGTGGCTCTACCACATGCCCATCTTGAACCTAACACTGTGTCCAAGGAGATGCAATAAGGTTCTATTATGGGGGGAAATGCAGAGGTGGGGGGATGGGAGTTTATAGTAAATAGCTTCCACCACAGAGCTGTACTCAGGTACATGAAAATACGTACTGTGTGGAATACAGGTGAGATTTCCCAAAGGAACTAGAAGGTGGAAGGAAAACCATCATAGACAAAAACTAACTGCCACAGCTCCCCTACTAGTTTTCCAACTTTTTAGTTTTAGGAAAATAAACCTTTCTTTAAAAACTTTATTTGTATGTATAAAGCCAAAAAGAGAAAAGAGGGCTGAATGAAGAGAGTAGGGAGGAACACCACCTCCTCTCCCCCAATCCCACCCTTAACCCCAAAAGAATCCCGTAACTCCTGGAGTCCTGAAGAGCAGAGTCTGAAAACCAGCACTCTAATTTAGGTATTCCAAACCATGCCTTAGAAATCATGTTCCATTGGACCAAAACAGAATTTTTATTGTAGTAATGGAAGAACTTACTACACTCCTATGAAGACAGTGGTCGCCAGAGGTTCCAAGGGGAGGAGGAGGGAAGACTAGGTGGAACAGAGGCATTTTTAGGGCTTTGCAATTGTTCTGCATGACAATGAACAGAAGGACACAGGCCATTACACATTTTGTCAAAATCTATAAAATTGTATGTATGGTATAAACCATAATGTAAACTATAGACCTTAGTAGCACTCATAATCAAGCAAAATAATGAATTAAAAATTGATGCTTAATTTGTTCAATTTTAACAAGTGTTTCAAACTAATGTAAGACGTTAGTAACGGGAAAATATGAGAGGGGTGGGGTATATGGGAATCCCCTCCACTTTCAATGTAACTTTTCTGTAATCTAAAACTTCTTTAAAAATAAAAGTTTATATTTTAAAAAATCGGTGTTCAAGTCCTGCCTATAATGGTCATTAACCATTATTAACTTAACCCTTATTTGTAATGAAAGCTAAATTTTAATAGTTGAAAGGTTTAATGTTTTTATTAAGTGCTTAAAACCACCACATTTTGGATCCAAGTAGGATGCATTCTTACTTACTGAAATATGATTACATATAAAGGTCTCAAAAATCAAGTCTTCCAGGGAATGACCGCCAATTGATTAATTTTCAAAATCTATATCAGTGTTCAGAGCTGCTACAACATTCAGTCCTACAGAAAAACCCTACTGCATAATAATTCATGAGAGCACTTAGTTCTGAGATTGCTTTTATAGAAAAACTTTTAAATTAGTCATGTCTTTACTAATGCTGTAAAGCCTGAAAGAACATTTTAATGATTAGTATAGCTAACTGTTCCACATATCTTCCCTCATTCAAATAATCTGCTAAGGAAACAAATCGTCAAAGATCACCACTGCTAGTTAACAGAATTGAACGGGAATAGTTTACACATCAATCTCAGAACATCATTAATGGTTTAAAGTTTTATAATGCTACATTCTTTCTGTAACTAAAATACATAGTTTTGTAGCAAATATTATAATTAATACATCTGTGCATAACTAAGAGAGCAAGTGAAGGGAAAAAAATGTTTGATCATAAATCATAGATCCAATAGCAAAGAAAGTTCATAGTTTCTTTGCATATTTAAGAAAATATTGTCACCACAGAAGATATGCTTAGTGGTCCCATTATAGTATATGCACCTACCAAACCAAGCTAAAATGTTTTCCCAACTCTTCACCCATCAAAAGCTGATTGTTTTTCTCTTTAGTTCTGTGACATCTAGATCTTGAGTATTTATGTTATATGGTTATGAACTTAGTTTTACATATTTTAATCATAAATATTTAAAAACCAAATCTTAGGTGAAAATTCAATAAAATTTGAGCTATCTGACTGAAGAGGAGGAGCTCCTGCATCTCCTTTGCTAAGTTTTTCCCCATTTTGCCCCTGAGGTACTTCTTATGGCTCAAAGGAACACAGCTTAAAAGTCCCTGGGCTACAATTAGAAGGGGACCTTTTTAACCTCCAAACGTCCATTATTGAAGAAAAACAATACAGAAAGTAGCAAGTAGGGCAGATCAGCAAGAAGAAAAGGACTCACTAAAGGATCAAAACTTAAAGCAAACGAAAAAGAGATGGAACTTAGAAAAAAAATAGCTAATCAAAGTAAAATAAAATAAAAACAAAAAATTAATAAGCATACATTACAATAGGATACCTTAAGAGGTCCACTATTTACAATTCTATAAGAAGTCAAAACTTTTTTTTTAGCGGCGACATGCTAATTGTCAGGATTAGCCCAGTTATGTTATAGTAACTAACAACCCCTAAAATCTCCGACCTAAAACATCAAGAGTTCTCATTCTTTAGATCCATGCCAATCAAATGGAAGCACAGCTCCTTGTAGCCCACATTCCAGGACCCAGGCTGATGGAGCAACCACCATCTAAGCTATTTCTGGGTATAAGGGCACAGGAAAAGAAAAAATAGTGGACTGCTTATTGGCTCTCTCAAAACTTTAAACTTTAAGGTAACAGAAGATACAATCCTACCATTTGCCCAAGAGGAAATCCAGAAATACTTGGTGTGTACTGCTACCATACTTTCTTGAATATGCAATACTCTTTCCTCACAATTAATATTAATGTTTCATCAGCCTCCTGGAAGAGGTTTCATTTAAGACAGAAAAAGATATGAGAAACCTTAAATGAATGCTATCATTATACTCCTTATAAATTGATTTAATATAGCTTAGCCCAAAACAATGCCAATAGTTAATATTTTCCAAAGGAACAGGGATAATATCAATGCCCAAGAGTGAGTTCTGCAGGAAAATGCCATGTAATTTTTTGTGTGTGTTAAGCGCTTGATTCTTTGAAGAAAATTTTTTTAAAAATCCATTCATCTATACATTTTAAGGTGAGAGGAGAAAACAAAGCTTTAAATGCACAAATATTTAAAGCCAAGTTTTATTTCTACATCATATTCAATTAAGGGAAAGAAAGAGAAGAGGAGGAGGAGAGGGAGAGAGAAAAAAGAAGGTAGGCAGACGGGAAAAGAGCCAAAAAAAACAGAAGAGGGGAAAGTCTGGTAAAGAGGAACAGCAAGAGAGAAAAGACATAGAAACATGTCATATTCCCTAAGACCATGAGCGTGAACATGTACATCAAACAACAGTAACGTTCAATAAATATCTCTAAAAGATTAAATTCTGACTAAACACATGACCCCAATGAGAAAGAAATGGAAGAAGTACTTAGATGAATGTGGTCAAGCAACTCTTTCAGATGAGCTCAGATTTTCAAAGAAAGGTTGGAAGAATGGAAAGAAAAGCTTTATGTATAAAAGAGGGAGATGGATCTCTAAAATTAGTATCAGGAAACTCAATCTCATCCTGAAATGAGTTTGTGAAAAAAAAGGGGGGGGGGGGGAGCTCCTCTTGGTTACATTAAATTGTAACAGGATTCTTGGAAACCTACTACTCTATACTTACTTTCTTGGTCAAAGAAAATAACCTTCAAAAATAAAGAAAACTAGTCATTGGAAAGAAGAATCCAGAGAGTGAAAATATTAGAGGAGCAAATCTTACATATTCTAAATATTAACAGCAGTCTCCTAACGTGCATGAATTACAATGCAAGAACTTGTGGATAAACTCACGGACCACTTGCCTTGATCTTTAAATAGAGAAACAAGTGCAAGGGTTCCTAAGAGCTGGCAATCTTCTACTTCTTGAGCTGGGTGGTGCTTACACCAGGGATTATTTTATAGTTGGTTAAACTCTATATCTCCTTTATGCACATTGAGTTATATTTCACCAAAAAAAGGTTGAAAATTTTAAGAGGTACAGTATGACTGGAGATGGGCAAATGCTTTCAACCTTCCAAAATTATCAGTAAATCTATTTATATGGATCTCTAGCAAGATTCTTACAAAGTGAAAGAATAGTTTGTAAAAAGCAAGTAAAGCGGATATTGAAATTCTTTTAAAAAAATTAAATAAAAGGTTGTGAAATCTTTTAGACAATATTAGTTAGGAACTATAGCTTACAAGAACTACAAAGTGCCCTATCTATACATTGCAGTCCATGAGAATGGGGCGGGGGGAAGATAAAGAATGTGATCAATGCTGAGGCAGTTGTGTGATTTCTTAACTTTGAAGAACCAGAATAAAGGGAGTTAATTTCTGTATCAAATTCACTCTGGAGAGAGGACTCTAGGGATGAGCTCCCAAGTTCTAAGTCTTCCCTGCCTTAACATTTTAATAAGGAAGGAGTACAGAAGTCATAAAATAGCAGATTTGATGGATAATGAATCTAGGGGTGATATGACAGATGAATTCAGTGGTTTTCTCTGATATTAAGACCAGAAGCCTTTGTTATAATATAAATGGTCTGAACAAATACATGTTTGAACTGGTGGGTAGGAAAAGGAGGGTGTTCCCACATGAAGGCTTCTATTTCTTCTGTGAGGAGAGAAAGTGGTACACGGGTACACACTGAGGGATAGAAAAAATGGGGAAGAACTGATGCAGAGAATGGAAGATAAATATGACTGGAAGCATGTGGAGGTGTTGATATTTAGATCAATAAACAGCAAACAGTATATCTCCTCCAAAGGACAGCCATATTTTCAAAATAACTTATCTACTACAGATTTGTAAGTGTGAATGACTATTACTTTAAAACTTTTAGCCCTAATTTCTGAGAATATTCACAATTTTTGATATGAGATAGTCTTAAATCTTTAGATACTTTTTTTCATTTTGTTGCAAATTTTAACAAAATATGCCAATGGAACTGTCACCTGACATAACTAAAAACAACACTAGATTTGGCCAGATTAAATGACCCCATTTAATCAATGAAAATGAGAAAATAAACTTCAACTTAGTTATAAGCATATAATTAGAGCTTCCCAATAGATTAAAAAAAAAAAAAAAAAAAACACTTTCAAATACATTAAGTGTTGTCTGGTAGATTATTTTAAGCATCTATTATCACACAGCACCAAGGTTTTTGAATATGGTTAAATAAACATAGTGGAAATCCAATATCTTCCTTATTTACTTCATTTCACTCTATTTTCTTTTTTGAGATAATTAAACATAGTATAGCCAAAAATATTTTGCCCTTATCCTTCAGGATTTATTTTAAATGGTAGGGGTTAATGCCTTAGCTAGCAGAGCTATTTAAACAGTCTACTCCACACCCATAAAGTCAATATGAATTCCCAATGAAATGTAATTAATTATATGCTGGTTTAATAAAGGTGTGATTTTTATGTACATGAAAAAATAATATGGATTGACCATTTGACTTATTTTCCAGGAACTGACTGTTAAAGCACTAAATGACCAAAGAAATGCTTTTGTAAATGAAATGTTAAGACTTAAATTTAACTTGTTTGTACCAACATTTCTCCCAGAAAAATTAATGTCTAAGAAGAGCACAGTATTGAAAAATAGTATTTCAAAAACAACTTTTTACTTATATTCCATTTTCCAGGCATAAATGAAAGGAATAACATGAAGTTATATTATCTTCTGATTTGCCCACAAATCCTGGGTTTCTTTTTTTTGTTTGTCTTAAAAAATAATCTGAACCCTAGTGAAATGAAATTGACCTAAAATGTGGTTTCAAAGCTCAGTTCTATCATGAAGTGCGTTACTTGGGCAAGGCAGTCGGCCTCTATCTGGCCTGTTTTCCAAGCTGTAATAAGTAATATAGCATTGCCAACCTCATGGAATTATTATGAGAGGTACAAGAGGCAAACTATGGAAAGCATTTGGCAGTGGCTGACACAAAGGAAATGCTCAAATATACTAGGCCGTCTCCTCTACTTATCTTTTGTTTGAAATCTGTGGTGGCTTGGAGTTATGAACCCAACAAACATATTCTCAATCTTAATCCATCACTGTGGGCGTGAACCCACTCTAAAGCAGACCTTTTTGATAAGGTCACTTCAGTTAAGGTACAGCCCAATTGAATCAGGGTAGTTCTGAATTCTATTACTTGAAGTCTTCCAGAGAAAATAGAGAAGGCCACAGAGAAAGAAGCCACAGGGAGCAGCCAGAAGCAGGAAGTCAACAAAACTGGAAGAGAAAGAAGATGCCACAGTGTGCATTGCCACGTGGATGAAAAGCCAAGGAACCCCAAAGATTGTTGGCCTGCCAGAAAATACTAATCCCAGGAGGAAGCAAGTCTTCCACCCTGAAACCATGAGCCAATAAATTCCTGTTATTGAGCCAACCCGTTGTACGGTATTTGTTTTAGCAGCTAGGAAACTAAAACAAAATACACAATTGAACATGCCCTTAACCAAAAATGATAAAAATGGCCCCCATATGAATCACATCTCTGTATGCTAATCTAGCTATTAATAGAGTCTTTTCATGACAAAGCTGAAATGCCCTTGGGCATTCAGAAATGGACTCCAGCCAAATCTTGGGTAAATTGTTAATAAAGGTAACTACACATAGGGCACTTACTTATAAGGGCTACATATTAACTTTTTGATTTTATGAAAAGTAGAAACAGAGCATAGGTTATTCTATTAATTCTGAGTAGCATAAAAGTGACATCTCAGTTAATTTGAGTTTAATTTTTTTTTAAGTTACAGTAATTTTAAAAATTGGGAGTGATGGAAGTCCTATTATCAGAACATTTTACAAATTCAAATGTGAACTAAGGTTATATATTATTCTAAATACCACTAATTATCAAAATAACCCCAAACATGAAACATTTGTTAAAGTTTATAAGTAATTGACTACCCAGGAGTAATTCAGGCACTTAAAGAAAAGGATGGTCATAAAGGATATGCTTTGTTTCATGGTTCTTACATTTTTCCACACCATAAAACTAAATCACTTAGCTCTATACTCTCTACTCCAAAAAAAGGTAATGATGGTAATAACAGGAGACAAGATAAAGAACTGCCTGAGGAAAAGAAACGGACAATTGAAATAACGTGAAAAAAGACAAGAACAAAAAAGCAACTAATGAATGGGAAAAGATCACCAGAAAATCACATATACCTGCCTAATGCTCAATGTGCCCCTTTATGCCTTGTTTTTCCTCAAACAGATCCTCGCTCCTTCTGCAAGCTATTCTCATACATAGCTTTTTCCTGCATCCATGGAATGACAAATTATGTCTTAACCTAATGTGTGTTCTGCTCAATATTCCCAACTCTTTCAAAACATAGGCCAGAACCCATTTCCTTGTGAAGCTGTGAATGCCTGAATCTTTTCACACTATTTTTAAAAAGAGGGAGGAGAGAAGATTTCCCCAGATCACCAACAATCCTTAATAACCAGAAAAAAATAATCTTTCTTTTCCTCATAAATATAAATGGGATGGGGTGGTTAAACTCCAAAGAAGAGTGCAGATACATAAAAACACTGTATATGTGACAGTGTAAGGGTGCTTCTTTTATTATTTAAATACTGAGTAGAAATAATCTACTTCAACCTGAATCTCAAATTTCCTTAAAGTGTCTGGCCCAAGGTCACACAACTAAAGGCTCAGCTAGTCTACCAGCCTCTGGGAAAATGAAAACAGGGGCCACAGCCAATAAATTAAAATCTGGGTGAAAATCTCAGTGTTTTCAATATATCCACAAACTTGTTAGACCTGACACACCCTCTTCCTGCCAGCAGGGATAATCTTTCCCCATTTAGACTTAATTTCCTAATCTAACATAAATGATCCCTAATCTCCCAGAAAAGGAGAATTCTTTACAAAAAGACCTGAGATCTCTGGAATAGATAAATATCAAATATTTGGACATCAAGAAAACATTCAAATGCTGGTAATTTTTACAGTTACCAGGTTAAGCCAACATGATTTTATGCAAGTTTTATTTTTTAAATGACAGTTTTCCTTCCTTTCCAATACTTTTATAAAACTTTATTTTTTCTAGACTTACTGCATTAACTAGACTCTTTGGTCAAATTTGGATAAAAGTGGTAATAGTTGACATTCTTGTCTTGTTTCACATCACACAAGAGAATGCTTTCCATATATCACCATTAAGTGTGATGTTTGTTGTGTTTGGTTTTGGTTAAGAAGTTGCATTCTATTACAAATTTTCTATTACAAATTTTAAAAACAAATGATGAATGTATCAAGTATTTTTTCTGCACTTATTGCAATGTTCCTATGATTCTTATCCTTCATCTATAAATGTGGTGATAACTGATTTTCTAATGTTAAATCAATTTCATTATGATAAACTAGGAAAAAGGCAATTCATCATCTGTATTGTTTTATTTAATTAGAGAGATTGTAAACTTACAAAACAATCATGCAAATGTGCCCAATTCCCATACAACAACCCTCATTACATTGTTGTGGAACATTTGTTGCAGATTATGAGATATCATCATCAGACTATTACCACTAATTATGGTCTACAGCATACATTTGGTATATTTTTTCCAACCCCCCCTATTATTAACACAGTTCTTTGACATCGATGCAAGAATATTACAATATTGCTGTTAACTATAGTCCACAGGTTACATTAATTGTATTTTTCCCATGTATTACCACCTTGTAACAGTGGCATACCCACCTCTGGGTTCAGTATGTTATTCAGTCCCTAAATTATTCTCTAGCTTTCTTTCAATTGACATTTACATCCCTAGACTACTCCTTTCAGCCACAAGTCCATTTATAAACCAGATGTGTTCGTTATACCCAATATAACTTGTTACCATCAACTCTATCCCTTTCCAAACTTCCACAGTCAAGCTAAGTAAAACTTCATTAAATATCATTATGTATTACCTTTTAATACACTATATCTGGTTTCCTAATAATTTGCTAAAGATTTTTACACTGTGTTGGTGAACACACTTGGTCTATAAATTTTCTATTTCTTACTGATTTTGTCAGGGTTTGCTTTCAAGGTTATGTTAGCCTTATAAAATTAATTGGGGTATTTGGCCTTTCTCTCTTCTTTGAAAGTCTGTGTAAGATTGGAATTATTTGTTCCATGAATATGTAATAGAAATCACTAGAGTCATCTGTGCATGGAGTTTCCTCTGTGGGGACATTTCATAATTATTTTTATATAGCTATAAGATTATTCACATATCTCTATCATCTTGAATCTGTTTTGATACACTGTCCATGTCACCTAAAATTTCAAATTTATCAGCATGAACTTGGCTTTTTTTAATCAATTTTATTAGTCTTTCCAAAGATCCAACTTTTTGCTTTATTGATCTTTTTCCT